>UFQX01000635.1:348135-376877 GCA_900497675.1 Arapaima gigas
CCCCCCCCCCCCCCCCTCCCTCCCGCCCCCAGCAGACAGAACCCTCATTCCAGGCTGTGGCTGTACAGTGACTCACCAGTCAGCTGGGATCGACCCCCCGGCTAACTGGAACCTGCGCTCTGTGCCAGGAGTAGCTGGAAAACGGTGGGCTGCTTAGTGTGGCGGTGGGGCGTGGCAGGAGGGGATTGCTGTCACTTTCTCACCGCAGGCATGTAGTGACCTGCACGCGCGCAGGAGGCACCGACTCCTTCGTGGAGGAGCCCTTTCGTCGGCTGAGTCATTTTGGAGCGGCACGTTATATCATATTCATTCTGTAATAAATACTAAACACATGCATTGCTCAGTTTCGGGGGCAGTCCTACCTCCTGCTGGCAGAAACTCAGTGTGTGTTCTGTCGCCCCCCCCCCCTTTCCCCCCGTCGATGCCTGTCTGTCTGTCTGTCACGTTTGCTAAGTGCCAGAGACAATTAGGAGACAGCAGTACAGAAGGATTCGTCATTCCTCGCCGCCCATCCTGTGGCACTGCAGTTTTATATTGAAATGTGCAGAATAATGAGAGCGGATGGGGGCATCTGGTCACATGCAGTCTCTCAGCCCTTGTGTTGTAAAACCTGGAGTGTCATTATGCTCCTGCCAGGAGGAATTCCTGCAGAAATAAGTGAAGATGTTGTTATTTAACTCGAAATGTATGCCTGACTGCATTTGTCTTTTTTTATTTCCTCTCATCCCCCTCCAGTCTTTGGAATACAAATTATGGAAATGTTAATATAATAATAACCTCGTATGTCTCCTTGCACCACTGTGATTTTTTTTTTTTTTTTTTTGAAAATTGAAATGTCACTCAACAGCATTCCTTGGGAAATGGGAAAGAAGTTTCTTAGCATGACAACAAACTCCAGCTTGTAAAGCAGCACAGCTTCATTTGCGTGACCAAAAGAATCTGACCTTCAAGAAACGCTGGGTTGTCACACCCTACTACTGCGGCGGCACAGCAGTGTGAGAACGGGATTAGAGACGTGACTTTGTCGTGTTGGGGTGTCGTCTTCGGATTTCTTAACGGAGAGAAGCCGTGAGCAGTAATTTGGCTTCACGCGAGAACCTCAACGGGTCTGACCCTTATTGTTCTGACAGTCCATATGACACATGCCAACCAGTCAGAGTCGAATCCGTAATCTGTCTAAATGAAGTTGTTTACGGACGTGTGTTTCTGTATTCTTAGATCAGCGTCACACACGCGCTCGGTAACGTCGCTTTGACAGTTCCACGTAAGTCAAATAACTGCACGGTGTGTACGGAGCTCGCGTCCAACGAGAAGGTTTTAAGAGAAACCATTGTGGATCAGTTCCTCAGTTTCTGGGTATAGTTTTGATGGCTGCATACCGCGGTTTGTATGTCTCGGACCCCCATCCTGACAGAATTAAAACCCAGGACTTTCGGAGGCAGGCGTCTGACACGCAGCTCATCTGTGATGCCCCCCGTTTCTCTCCTCGTGGCTGGTGAACATCTTGGATGTCAACCTGCAGCGTGGCGTACAGCACCGCAGGTTATTTGGAGTCTCACAGTTGTTGTGGAGAAGGCCTTCGGAGAACCTGCGGCGTGTTGGAGCGCCAAGGTCCTTGTCGTGTCCCCGCAGCAGGTTTCGTGCCTATGTTAGTTCAGAGCCGAGGCCGCCGTCGAGTACAGCGCACACCGGCACGTTCCAGGGGCTGCAAACGCTCTCCTAGATAAACATGCTGGAGCAGCCAAGTGTGATCAAAATGTAAATAACCTCGCGGTGGCACAGAGAAGCGCCTTCTACATTTGACTGCCTCCCAGCTCTCCGTAAACGCCGCTGTTCAAACCATATGTCCCGCTGAACCGATCACCGAGCGCGGAGGGCTCAGGTGGGGGGCGGTGGAGGAGAGCACCCCTCTCACTAATGGCCTTACAGCCCCAGCCACCACCAACCCGGGTTTATTGCTCGGAGGCCCGAGCGATTGGACGGGAGAGCGAGCTCTGCGACGTCCTCGCCCCGGGAAGCTGCTACGGTATCCCGGCCCGCATGCGCGCGCTCTCTCGTCGTAGGCGCAAGGCACTGTGGGAAATTGCCCATTCATATTAATGGCACAGCTGCATAATTGATGCCGTTTTTTATGCAGCCAGAGAGGCAGGCTGACATTATCAGCCCCTGCAGGAGGATTTGAAAATAATTGCTTCTATGATTCCTTATGTTTCTCTCCTTGGTGTTTTTGCTTCTTTGAGGTGCGCTCTTTGTCTTGGAATTGATCGCTGCTCAATAACAGAGGGAGGAAAGGAAGGTTTCCTTTCATTTGGCACTGAAAGGATTTTTTTTTTTTTTTTTCCGGGGCCGTATTGAAATATCGGCTTGAAAAGCGTGGGCGTCTGGCACCGTGATAGCCTGCATCTCTCGGCTACAGCCGTCCAAGAGGCGCTGTTTCGGGATCAGAGCCCGTGGTCTGCATATTCACTGCTGCTTGTCACCCACCCCACCCTTTTTACCCCGGGTTGCTGTGTAATTTTTAAGAAATTAAAATCCACTCCATTTACAAACATTCTTTTGCACAGAAAAGCTTTTTGATGTTTGAATCCCTGCCTCGCCGAGATAAATGGTGGCTGCCGAGCAGCAGCAGGCCTTTGCAGCGGGACCCGGACTGCGGGCAGCGTGGTGGTGTTGTTCTCTCATTTGGAACCACTGGCTCATCACATCTGTTGGACAGTTTTGTTTTCTTTAAATATATATATATTTATCTTTTTTTTTTTTTTTTTTTTTTTCTACGCCTATGGTTTTTAAGGTCAGCCTGAAAAAGGGACAGAATGTGCTTATTGGTAATTTGTCAGAGAGGGCCTTTAAGTGCATGTGTGTGGTTATTTTTTTCTTCTGCCCTGGCCCGTGTCACAGCTGCTGTATTTTACATGTTTTCTATATACTTTTATGCCTTTGTCAGCTGTTTAAGTTAAAAAAGTGCCTTTACTGCTTTTATTTTTAAAATTAACACGTACGTTTTTTTTTTTAGCACAGATTAATAATTGTTTTAACTCGGGTGTCTCGAGTATCATGTAAGGGTTTCCTTTTGTGCGAAGAGTCCCTTTCAGTCGGGGAGGTTTTCGTACGTCCTGGATATTAAAAACAAGTGCTTTATTTTAGCTCAGTTTTTTGACTAATCTGTTTATAACTCATATGTAAAGCAGTGTAGCACAAGCACTCAAACCCTAAGTGCATTCAGTCACCACGTCGCTTGAAACACACAACGTTGGACTGTGGGAATCACGGAAAATATGCAAATGTGAGTCAAATTTGAGCCCAAATCCAAAGCCCTGTAGCTGTGAGGCATTAGCGCTGTCCGCTGTACCGTTGTACACCTCCATTCAGACACCGGGGTATTTGTACTGTACCAGTTCAAGCACTCAGAAGTAGTACAGTAGGAGTGGGGATTAGAACCGAGGTCCTTCTGTTGCAAGGGGATGGATCTGCGCCGCACTATGTCTTTTCCGGCATGGCGGATTTACCTGTGCTGTTATTGCACGGTGTTTCTTTTTGCCCCTTTTGGCACCCATGTGCAGCCAGGACAGACCAGGTTTCTCCTCCGAAGCCCAAGTTCTGCTGAAGCTCTGGCTTCAGAATCGCTTTTTTTTTTTTTTTTTTTTTTTTTGAAAATAAATTTCCAAATTGCACTGGGCAACCCAAAAAAGAACCACGATGCAGCGTGTCTGAAAGTCCTAATGCGCAAGGCTGAAAGAACAGTGCATGTGTCTTTTCGGTCCAAATTGTGTGTTTTTAATTGGAGTATTTCTGCTGGCAGCAGACGCACAAATTCTGAAACGCTCCGGTTTTTAACACGACACCAGATGGCTTTGTGTCACCGCCATCGCAATTCAAACCGACAATCTGAGAGGAAAATATTGCAAAGGAGTGGATTTCAGTCCAGATTTCTGGTCTGTCAGCCACCAGTCCTCCCCTGGGTAAAATTAAAAAGTGCAGCATTCTGTTTGACTGCCATTGCAGAATAAACATTCAAACTGCACCTATTTATTAACTTGTTTACTATACAGGGGGTTTGAAATTGCGGGAGGGATTCTGATATGTAATGTTTTTTTATTTTATTTAAATTTTTTTTTTTTTTTAACGTTCTCGCTAAAAATGAATGGCCTTCATATCCCGACTAAAGGATGATTAATGACTTCCTATTTCTTCCTCAGTTGAATCAGACACGACGGAAGAGGAATCTCTGGTTTTCCTTCCGAGACGTCCTTAAAGGAATTATTTCCACGGAAGGGCTGCGCGATCGAAGCAGAGGAGGCGCCTTTTCGGTTCTCGCACCTCAGCGGCGCGTTCCTCGCGCCGTCGGAGGGAAACGCGAATCGGCGTCATTTGTTTGGCTAACGGTGGGCACTCGTGTGGCAGAGGTGCGATAACGGGGGGGGGATCTGATGCGTACGTTCCGCCAGTTTTAGGAGAACCCGCAGTCTTTGTGTCCACAACTCGTAGACCATTAGGGCCCAGTCGCCGTGCTTGTTCACGGGCATTTTTATGCCGCAGCAAAGCGGTACGGAAGGCCGAGGGGTCGCTCTCGGCCTCCGGACACAACTGTTGTCCTCCTCCTGGCGTCCACCCTGTGCTGGAGAGCCAGCAGGCCACGTGGAGTCCTGTCAGGACCTAGGAACATATAATAGTAGCCTGGGCTGCCGGTCAGTGCTGCTGTACGGCAAACGGGAAAATTGCTACGGGGACGCAGGCCGGGCACGTATCTCGGGGAGATGAACATCTTTTTCTTTTTTATTTTCGACACACCACTGCTTCCGGAAGGAGGAGCGAGGCTGGCGAACACACCCCCCGCAGCGGGACGCTAAGAAACTTCTAGCTGTTCCGCACGTTGGATCGACTCGACGCAGCCGGGCACCTCAACTGTGCTCAAAGAGCCTCGCTAAACATCGTACGCCGTGCCGGCGGCATCGTATTTAACTTTTATCGCAGGATTTACCTTATTTTTTTGCCCTTTATATTCGTTACGCGTCTTTATTAATTCCTCCTGCCAGGAAGGACCCATAATAATGGATTGTGCTTTTAAAGCATTTACGTAAAAGAAAGGCGGGGGTTTCGTCGCTTTGCCCGAGTCTTTAAGCACATCCGAGCAGTCGCAGTTAAGCAAAGCGAGAATTGTTTCCTTTTTCGCAGGAAGACGAACGGAATATTCAATGAGTATCGGCAGCCGCTGGAAAGACGAAGAGGGAAGGGAGTAAAATGGAAAACCATTCATTTGTCTCCTCTGCTCCGGTCGAGAAGGGCAGAGCAAATATTTGTAATTGAAATTCGTAATCCGCTGCAGCGCCGGGAAACGACGGAAGCTCGCGGAACTTTCTCGGCGATCGCTGCCCAAGCTGACGGGTTTGACGGCTGCCGCAGAGCCGGGGGGGGGGGGGTGTTACGGCCCAGGGCCGATGGCCGAGGACGAGCGGCACGGTACGCCGCCTCCGGCCTTTAATTGACACACAAATGGTGATCTTGCAGCTTTTTAATAAGCGCGCTCGCAGCCTGTCTCACTCTCCCCGCCGTCTATTTCACTGGCTGCTCTCAGGTCCAATTAGGTGAAGCACGGGGCAGAACCGGGGTCCGTCGGAGAGCCGGCTGGGCCCGTTTTGCGGACAGCCAGGGTAGGCCGAAAGGATGAGCGGAGCACGATCTGGCGGGCGCGCGGTGCGGTAAGACGTCGTGCCCGCGGTGACGACGACATCGAGCCCAGCGGCCCGACAGTTGGGTCTGCTCAGAGCGAGACCCCCGAAAGCCGCAGAAGCTCAGATGAAAGGAACCCGGCTTGGCTTGCCCGGTGTCCGCCGTCGTGCTGAGCTCCCTCGCTAAAAGAGGGAGGTCCTTACAGATCTTTGCGCCGTATGCCGAGCCCAACAACAACGGTAAGAAAGCTGATTACAAGGATGGGAAAACGGAGCATCGTGAAGCTCCAAACGCCCCCCTCCCCCCCACCTCGGCCTGCTGTCAACCAATTGTTTCACTTTCTTCTAATGAGTTTATTTGAGCCGTAGCAGATCAGCATCTCGCTCGGCTCCCCCGCCGGTTTCGCTGCTCGCCTGCCTCGATCCCCTCCGGATCGGAGAGGGTAACGCGTGATCGTCGTAGTCGTGTGTGATGGTTTAACGCGGTAAAGACGCGGTAAACTCTTTGGTTTAACACTCGCTTTTTTGCACATCTGCCCGGTTTGTTAGTTCTCTTTTACCGCGATTTGTGACGTCACATAATAATATATGCTTCTCTCTGGCGCGCGCAAACGCCCTTCTTTTTCTTAGCGGGACGTTGCCTGGGGTTAAGTGCAGTATTAATCATTCATACGAAGTTGTTGTAGAATTCCGTGTGATACATAATTAAATTATATTTCTGTGCTTGGCAGGCGTTTTGAAAGCCCTTCTTTGGAATGTAATAGTTTTGCGCCGTTCTTCCATTTAATTGAGACTTTTTAGTGTTTAGGCGCCTAATTGAATTTTGGCTCATTTACAGTTGAGCGAATGAATTTTTGATAAAGAGTTTGCGGGGGCGACAAGTCGGAGGGATTGGTCTCGGACGGGGCGGCCCGCCTCCCGCAACCGTGCGGGCACCTGTCCGCGGGCCGTCAGAAGCCCGAAGAGAAGCTCTCTTTCGGCGGCGAGGGGCGCGCAGCACCCAGCCGGTACCCTGGTACCCTGCCTACCGTACTGGTGTCACCACGGCGACGGTGCACCCGTGTACCGGCCACTGTACGGATGTGGGTTTTGGCGTCCGGTATCGTTGAATAAATAATTTTCAATTCTCCTTTTTTCAAACGAAAACATTGTCGGGGCCAGTTTTTCTTTGCTCAATCCCTGTACACTTTTCTATTGTACAAAATTGAGATTTTTTTTTCTTCTTCTTCTTGTTTCCCAGCCTGGAGTGTGGGGGAGCCTGTTTAAAAATACATACATAAATAAATTATGTATTAAATTTCTAAAACATGTTTCCAATACTGGTTGCACTGGACAATTTGAAAGCGAGCAGGGGGAGTTGGGGAGGGAGGTGGTGGTGGTGGGGGGGGCAGGTGCCAGAGACTGGCAGACATTTACAATTCAATGCACACATCATCCCCACAGAGGTTGTCAGATTGTTCTGACACGCTGTCTGAGGTCCAGGAAGAAGATGGACGTCTCGCAAAATCTGCAGATGCTGATTGAATTTTATATTTTCATAAAGGCCGTGGAGAGAAAGCAGCTTGCGGTGGGGGAGGGAAGTACACACACGCTCACACACACACACACACACCGTGGTAGTAATGAGACATATGGTAATCGGCAAGGATATTTCATTTCTGTTGTGGAAGCACACAGTCTGACAAATCCAGGCATCCTACGCAACTTTTTACCTGTCCCCTTTACTTACTTTTGGTCGTACGTGAGCGTATCGGCGCCTCTGGGAAGAAATATCGTAGACGGGGAATTGATCTCTCAGCCAGAAGAAATTAATAAGGCAACACAGATGGGTCCCAAAGAGCACTTTGACTACCGGTTAAGGTCCGAGCCTTCGGTCTTCCCGGGGCTTAGCGGCGCAGGCTCATCTAAATGGTAATAAACTAGTCATCTCACACGCATCGCATATTCGCAAGGGAACTGTAAAAAAAAAAAAAAAAAAAATCAAGTTAATTTTTATAACAGTTTGCATGTCTACCAAGATAGGGCCTTAAATGTAAAAACCACACGTCACAGCACGGATCGGCGAGCCGACACAAGACTAGTGCGGTCCAGCCATCCGTTATCGATGTCTTAGAAGCACGGGGTATGAGGTAGGGCACCCCCGTCCGTCACGGGGCGAAGGACCTAGGAACATATAATAGTAGCCTGGGCTGCCGGAGTCACGCAGAGAAACACCGACCGACCTGAGACGTGGTTTTGGAACATGGAAGCAACACCCACGTGAACCTGGGTTGAAAATGCAGACTCCGCGACTGAGCGAGGAGCGGCGAGACACCGGTGCTACCCGCCGCGTTGCCTTAAGGTCACCGTCGGCCGTAAAGAGCTGCGGTGGAACTGCGTCGCGGCCCGTCGCGCTTTCATAGCGCGTCCGTGTCTCCGGGAGCGAAGGCGCCGGGCGCGGCGTACGCGGCCCACGTCGCTCCGTCTCCCGGTCTTCCCTCCAGCTGCGACGTCAGAGCCGCCCCGGGTCCGTCACCTATTTTTTGCGTATTGAGCACATTGACGTTTTGGCGTTTTGCTTTTCCGCGCTGCGATTCCGAAGGGCGAGGAGAGGTTAGACGGCGTTTGTTTGAAATGGAAAAGCGGCTGTCTCCAAATTGCGTTGGCGTTATTAACGCTATTATTGAAACGAAAGCCTTAAACGGCGGTATCGCCGGGGGGTCTGAGCGACACGACGGCGATTGTAGCTGAAGGTTACATAAGAATCTCTGCCTCCCTCTTTCTCTCGCAATGCCGCCGTGTCAGAATCGGGGAGTTCGGAGTTCTCAGGTTATACGACACGAAATAAAAAGCCAACCCCATCTCACGCAGGTACGCCGGCAGAAGTAAAGTAGCACGATGAATTTATTCGAATTATTCTTTGTATTGTTCTAATCGGTTTGCCTCGAACAGCAGCCCGGTGCTTGTACAACAGATACGATCGAGTAGATCCGTCTCAGCTGTAAATCCACTTTGTTACCTGGAAAAGATGACGAGAGGATGTGAAATTGACCCCCGAAGGATTACTCCTTCAGTGAGCGTGGCGATGCCGAGCGGCCATTAAGAAAGGGAGGCCTTCCTCGCACACGCTGGTTTCATTACACTTTATGCGTTTTTCACTTTTGTTTATCGGCGCAATATTGGAGAGTAATGAGGAGCAAATTATGTAAAACTAACTACAGCACCGACAGTGTTCTTGATCACAACCGTGAAGCGTTTTAATGGAGATTATTGAACTGTGTAGGCCTCTTTTTTTTTTCTTCTTCTTCTTCCTCTTCCACGTAAACAACCAGTGCTCGGTTTTAACAATATAACGGGGAATGTCTATTTTTCATTCTCAACAAAAATCCTCTCACTTGTTCTCGACCAGGTTGCCTGAACTTGCAGATGTTCCTCCTCTCAAGCAGCGCTGAAGAAAAGCCTGTCACTCCAAATGTTATCTACAGATAGCGGTTGCCATAGTGATGCACTCCTGCATAACTGAGGAAACTGGGGAGGGGTGTGTGTATGTGTGTGTGTGTGTGTGTGTGTGTACGCACGCACAGGTAGCTGCATCGGTATCCATCATCTGATCACTGGGTGCCTCTCGGTCTTCGTGAAAGTCCATTTGCATGAGCTGAAGCCCGGTCCTGCACGGCATGGCAAAAACACCGGCAGAAACGTCAGGAAGCCCACGTGGTACGATTTAGAATCACAGCGCAAATGAAATATTTAGGCTGGATTAAGCTAATTATGTTTTTGCGAGTTTATAAAATTGAATTTGCCAGTAATTATGCGTGATGTGTATTTATGCGGCTTGGGGGTCATGATGAAAGGGGTAGGGAAACTTGTGGGACGTTCAATTTGTCTTCATCCCATTCTGCCTCCCCGGTCAGCTGACGAGGGCCGAGTCCTCCCGGATGACAAATGGGACCGTACGGAGGAGAGGAGCGAACCCGCTTCTGGCTGCCACGGCAACAGTCGCCTCCCTCCCATTGTCTGCGCCTCTCAGCTGGAAAGGAGTGGCGGCCGCGTCCCTCCTGGCGGACGCGGCCGGATCCCTTGCTCGGCGAACGCCGAGAAAAAGGCAGTCGGCATCACGCGCGCTGCGGCGGTGGTGGTGGTGGTGGTGGCGGTGGGGAGTGTCTCCCCCTCCCACACCCTCATTACAGAGCTGAAGGCTCCAGGGTTGGGCCCTGTGCAAGGCCATGTGGAAATAATATGAATATTTACAATGGAACATACACACGGTCGCCGGCGTCGTGTTTCTGTCTGAAAGACAAAGGGCGGACGAGTCCCACGTGTGGTCGTTCCGCACGTGCCGTCGTGCGGCCCTACAAATCGGCTTGGACGGCCTGATCTATACTAAGTAGGTCAGCTGCAATACATTTTTATTGTTTTTCCACTTGTATGGAAGAGTTTATGCTTTGTGGGACCGCTATATTTGGCTTTTCGCTGTGGGTATAAATAGCTTCAGTGGGGTTGGATTTATGTGTGGAAGAGAGCTGCTGTGTCCTGGGTGGTGCGGGTTATGTGGGTAATACACAGGGGTGGTCGCGTTTGATTGATCCAGCACCGATTCGTGCGCCGCTGTTATTATCGGCACGGATTTTACACACCCGGCTTTCCCCGCTCTTCGCAATGAAGGGACGAGTCCCCCCGCGTAGCCCCCCCCGCTATGAATTTTCATACCAGGGTGTAATTAGATGCAATATGTCCGTTTGCTGGAGGCCTGCTCGTCGTCTGCACCGTATGCGCACCGCAGCCCGGCTCCTGGCTGCCCGAGCTCGCAGGCTCCGCCGCCCACGCGCTGCGCCGAATGCCTCCGTTCCTCAGCACAAGTCGGTGTTGCCCGGGAAGACGCGAGAGAACACCCCCCCCCCCCCGCGCTTGTGCCCGAGTCGCAGCCGGGGCCGGACCGCCGCTCTGGGGCCGAGGAGGAGGAGGAGGAGGGGATGGGGGGGGGGGGGTCGCCACGCGCCAGTCCCGCAGCCCGAGTGCATCATCACGAATGCATGTGCCAGGCTTCATGTTTTAAACATTTTCTCTCCCCCCCTTCCCTTGTGCCTCCTCTCTCCCATCCCCTTTCCCCTGCCTCTGTATCGCAGGGCGGACCATTCGGGCGAGGAGGCTGGTGGAGGGGTCCAACATGACAGAATCTGAGTACACAGAAGGCAGCATACCTTCTGAGTGGGATGGTAATATCGACTGTGGTCACATTAGTCACAAGAAGAGTGGTGTGTGTGTGTGTGTGTGTGTGTGTGTGTGTGTGTGGGGGTCAGCATGAGCGAATCGCACATTTAAGCAGGGAAATGTACTCACCGTCACAAATATGATCGTAAACATCTCGCATCCAAACTGCTCTTAGTAATTATGTATTATTTTAAATGATGTTAATGATGCATCATTATTCATGTATTTACGATGGTCCGTTGCTGCGCTCAGAGCCTGGGGGGGGGGACGTTTGGCCGTCTGTGACGCCGATCCCTGCTGGTCGCCTCCCGCACTGCGTTTTCTTACTTATGTTAAGAAATTAGTTGAAATAACTGCAACTGGTTCTTACTGACGTTCTTTTGCTCTTCTGGTTCGTTTCCGAGAAACCGTCCAGGTCTTAACACTAGTAATTTTGGAATGAGTTTTTTGGGAGGGGGGCACAGGATACGTTTGTGTATTTTAACAGCAGGCTGTCAGCGTGGCCTTATTGTTATTCACCGTTTATTCGGATCCCTTTCTCTGTGGTGACTTTGAATATCTGAATATTTATACAGCAGGGAATTGGCTCTGTGTCTGTTTCAGGTGAGCGACGGTCGGAGGCGAAACTGGGTCCTGTAAGGCGACTGCTGTACCCGCTCCTCTGCCCGGAGGCCCAGCGTTTATTATTTAAAAAAAAGCGAAATTAAGACAAACGGACTTCGGGAATTTGGTGGGGTCCAGCGCCACCTCGACTATTTTCAACGTCGTGCGATTGTTACACGTCGCACGAGCGGTCGAACCGTCGTTCATTTCCGAGGTAAAAGAAAAACCCGCGCTCCTTCCCGGCGTTTTGTTGCGGGGGGGGGGTGTCGCTCGCGTACCCGATTTCTTTCCGGCCTCCTCGGATACCTTCTCTCGCCGCGGGACGACCCGGAAGGGCGTCCGCTTCGGATGGGGTCTGCCTCTTTTCGTGGCCGGCGGGCTGCTTCCCAAACTAGTTGTGATGTTTTATTTTCCTCCGTACGACATCACTAGATGCTGTCACCGTATCCTCCGCGCACCTCCTCCATTGCACCTCTTTCTTCCTACTCCCGCCCCCTCCTCCCTCCTCCCCGAGTGTAGCATTTAGGGCTTAATGCAAGCGCTAATTGTTGTGCCCGCACCCGTGCTCATTGATGTGCGTTACACAACGGCTCGCTGTTTGATGCGCCGTGAAAATTTCTCGCATGCTAATCAGAATTTAAATGAGCCGCGGATGAAAGGAAGCCGGAATCCCGAGGTGCCGGAGGGGAAGAGCTGTTAGTTACCTCTGGCGGGGTCCAGGCCCTGCGCGTGCAGGCCGACGTGTGTGTGTGTGTGTGTGTGTGTGTGTGTGTGAGAGAGACATTCCCCACCTCCTTACTGTCTCCTCAACAGCCAACGCCGGAGTGCGAAGATGGAGGCGGCGTTCAGACAGAAGGCAGCTTGAACCCTGCAAGGAAGACGCTCGGTCCGGTTGCGTCTTCAGTCGTGAGCTCGACAGCTGCGACCCCCCCCCCCCTCCCCGCCTCGAGGAGGGTGGCGCCGGGGGGGGGACGCACAAAGCAGCAGCTATGCTCACACGCCACTATCGTCACTCTTAGTTGGCACATCTTCACGTTCCAAAGTTTGCCCATTTACGTGACTCTTCATGGGGGGGTCCCTCACCGGGGGCAGCGTTTGTTTCGCCTTCGCGGCTCTATCCTGGAAAGCCGGGGCTTCCGCTCCTCCGCCGACAGCCACCGCCCTGGTGTCATTTCAGAACGCAGACGGATTATGTTAACAGTCCAGTGATTTGACGCACGTCCGGTGGTCACTGAAGGTTTGGTTTTCTAGAAGCATCTACATGTAAGCGCGCCTCTTCTCCATCCGTGCGCCGTCGCCTTGCTTTGCACCTGGACCAGCAGGTGAGAGGTTAGAGCCGCTTCCTTGCGCGGGAAAGGATCCGGGGTTGAATCCCACTCGTGCTGCAGGACCCCCGACTCTGGCAGTTGCTAAATCGATGCAGTACAAATTGCTGTACGGCTGTACAGGCGGGTAAATAACTCAGTAGTCAAGAGTACAAACGTAACACCGTGAGCGGCTTTGGAGAAAAGTGTCAGTTTGGAGTCTTGCTGTCTTATAAGTTTCTTATTTTTTTCTGCTCCCTCAACAGCATGGATTCGGGGGCGGAGGAAGGACCCTCCAACAGTGGAGGTGAGCTAGTGTGTGTGTGTTTAAAAACTGCTTGGCCTTCGTAGCATTATTTTCACCGACATTTGATGTATTTTACATATAAACAGTTTACTGTAAGCACATAAACTTAATCTAATTTATTTAATAATGCAAATGCGTTTCTAACTGTATTAATTTTATGAGCAATTTTGTGAGCCTTGACTAACAGCTGTATATTTTAAAGCTTTTTACATCTCGCGTACACCCGGGATAAATATATTTCAAAACGGGTCGAGAAAGAGAGTTTTCCACCCAATTTAAATGTCACCGAAGTATGTAAAACACAGCAGGCGCCCAGAAAACACACTTTTACCTGTCGGCACACAGTGTTGCACTGTACAGTTTATCTCCAGCTGCGTGTCGTCCGGATTTCGGGGAGGGATGGATGCATCGTGGGCCGTGTCTATTTCTGTGCGTGAAATGCTCGGGAGAAAAGGTGTGTATGTGGGGGCGGGGCTTTGTGCGGACAGGTACTCTAGGGCAGGTGCCTCTTTGTCTCTGCGTTCCAGTACAGGCACGCAGGTTTGAAGCCATTTGTGTGGGCGAGCCCCACGTCACACAGGGGTGTGGACCTTTTGTTTGCCACCTGAGGACCAGTCCCGGCAGGTCACACACCTGGCCGCAGGTGACTCGGTGGTTTGATCCGCCGGCTCCGGACAGGGAGGTTACACATTCGAATTCCAGGTCGTGCCGTAGCGCCCTTCAGCAAGATTCCGGCCCTGAACGCCTCCATTAAAAACGACTCGCCGTATAAACGGGCAAATAAACGTAGCCGGGTTTATTCGGTTGAACGAACCAGCATTTTGTTGGGGAACAAATCGGTTCGCCGCTGAAACGCTCGGGCGTAATGAAAAGTCACCCGCCGAGACCGGGACCGAAAACTGCTCTGCTCGGGCTAGTGATGGTACGGCTTACCGGACACACACATTTGGACTGTGGGAGGAAAGCCCCACAAACACGGGGAGACCCTGAAAACGTCACCCAGAGTCACGTCCAAACAGCCCGGGCGATATTTTCACCCGCGTCCAGCGTGAAGACGGCGGATCGGAGCGCAGCGCCGGCCCCCTGCACACCCACGTACCGGGTGGGGTGGAGGGAATAGAGCCTCCTGGATAAAAAGGGGGACAAACGCTGAAATTATGGAAAAGGAGAAGTTTTATGGTCAGTTGTTCCTCAGCAGTGTGCTGTAAATAAACCAGCGTGGGGAGACGTTAGAGAGAGAGAGGGAGAGAGAGGCCCTCTATTAATCCGAGACGCTCTCCCCACCCGCCCCTCCCTCCTCTTGCCACCTGTCATTAAATCATTGCCAGAACTTTGTCAGATATGATTTATTGGGCCTGGCTGTGTCTTGTTAAAGGTTCTTTGATTTATCCCAATTAAAAGGTGGAAGGTGCATTCCACAAACGTATCTTGACCTCTTCTGCAGCCCCCAAAGAAGCGTCCGACCGGGCGAGAAACCCTCGGTTAACGGACCCGATGCTTTGCTTGGTGGTTCTTTTCCTGGACTGGAGCTTTTTTGGTTTCATCTCGCCAATCTCGACTCTTATTTGCCAGCACTATGTTGTTGTTTGCTGCTGCTGCTGCTGTGTTTCTTTACCCCCCTCCTTCCTTTCTGTTCAAATCTGAAACTTGTGGAAACTTCTAGTAAGGCAGCCTATAGCCGCCCGTTGACTTACGCAGGCCTCTTTGGTGCGCTCGTTCACCGTTTCTGGAGGAAAGCGGAAAAGACTCGAAGAAGGAAACGGGCATCATTTGGAACCGGGGGACGAGAGTGTTTGACAGCTAAAATCTCAAACCTCACGCCCCATAACATCCCGGTGTGTTGTGTTTCATCTGGTTTCTACGCGACTTGACATTTTAGACAATAACAAGAGAGCGAGGCTCATTGGTTCCTGGTTTTTCAGGCTTTCGTCTGGAAAGGTATGCCTTGTGGCATTGTAATGAGCTGAGCAACAGGGTGCAGAGAGGAGGAGGAGGAGAGCGAGCAAACCGAGCAACGCCTCCTGCTTCGCCTCAAACTTCCAAAACGCGACGGCCTCGGTCAGGGCTTGCGCTCAAACCGGGGCCAAGATTAACCAGCACAATCCGCTAACGCTTTACTAGTTGTCAGTTACGGGCCCAGCGGTGCCGGGCTGCTGGAAACCCTCTCCAGAGCTTTCAGCCTTGCTTTGAGGAACAAGAAAAACCGTCCGATTGTTCCACAGACGGCTTTGATAAGATAAGCTCTTGACCGTTGGCTCCCTGGCCGCGTTCTTTCCGTCTTCCCGGTGGCGACTGCTTGGCACGTTTCGCCGTACACAAATACGCCGGGCCTCCCGGACCACTATCCATCACACTGACTGATGATATTCCTATGGTTTTGCCACCGCAAGCCCCCAAACCCCCACCCTCTGGCGTACAGACAAAAGTCTCTGTAGGTGAGCCATCGATAGAGATCACGCAGAGATTATAAAACCTGATTGAAAAGGAGCATTTGTTTTCTTCTCCTTTATTCCGTCACGCTGGTATCCGGCGAAGATCCATCTAGAAAGAGCGGCTGGGAGGCTCGCCGTGTTTAATACGGACCAGATCTGAAACGGCGGGTTCTCGGGGGTCGACTTGTACGGGGGAACTTTGAGATCAAGAGCTTTTTACGTGCTGCCTGGGCAGCGGAGTCACGGGTGCCGTTCAGACCGATACTTCGGTATTAAATTCCGGATTAACGCCGTTTGTGTCCCTGTTAAGTGGAGTAAGACAAAGTGCCATCAGTTTCTAAGCTTTCCGTAAACCGCTTCAGATGCAGACAGTAAAATAAACTGAGCCATTATGGGGAAGCAGGTTGTGGAATTAGAGATGATCTTGATTTTAGCTGCTTGGCATTTGTAACCTAAACCAAAAAAAAAAACATAAAAAAACAACCATCTACATTCCCCTCTGTGTGTACCGGTTTCAGTGTTTTGCGCTATGCTAATAAGGTAATATAAATAAAAATGGACCCCTCATTGAACCTCCTTCCCTTGCCAGTTACCATCCAGGAGGTCCAACACCAAGCACACCTATTCACCCCTCCCGGGACAGACGTAGCAGCTCCAGCAGGGCTGTGCAGGTTTAGCCTCCGGTTGCGTTCACCAAAGTGCCGTACGTTGCGTTGGGAAGCGTCGGGTGAAACGGAGGCCGCATCTTCGTCGGCGTTTCTTTTGCTCAGCAGAGTCCCGAAACGCTCGCCGATTGTTTTTTATTTTCCCCCTCTCCCTCCATCCAGGTAGTCAGATAGCTGCTTGAGAAACATTTAGGTCAGCCCGACAACAACCCGGAGCTTATAGGATAAGTGGGCGGTGAAGCGCGGTCACGCTGGGGGTTACGGTCCAAACTCCAGTTTCTTGCAGGGTCTTTTATGAAACGTAATGACAGGTGTTTTTGCAGCGATAAATGCTCGTCTTGCCCAACTTGACGTGGGAACCCGAGGGGCACGGCTGCCTGGGTCCGGCCCACCCCGGCTAACATCCGTACCCCGGCTGAGAACGCCGGGCCGCAATCTCTTCTTAAGCCGCCAAGACCAACCTGCTCCATGTAATCTTCTAAAGCTGATTCCTGCTGGCGCGCCTTTGAGAGCAGGGAGAGGGGGTTGGGTGGTGCAGCGGTGCAGCACCCCGGGAGGGGCTGCGGAGGGAAGACGGCTCTCCCGACGCGAAGGGCCGCAAATTGAAATCCCCAGGCGGGACGTGGCAGCCTTGTCCGGCGCAAATCTGATTAGTCTAAACTGCGAGACATCTAAGTGCGTTACGGAATTTGTAAACTACGTAGGAACGTGGAGAGCGAGTTTTTTTTGTAACGGCGGGGGACTCACCGCTGCTTCTTGTGTGTGTGGGTGTGTTCTGACCAGGAGCTGGAGAAGAACAGAGGCTACAGGGAGCAGATCAAGAAGAAGGCCCACGAGGTGGAGGAGCGGGACCTGGCGCTGCAGGCCAAGGAGTACGAGGAGGGGCTGGTGGCACGTCCCGCCCAGACGCCGATCGAGGGACACGCCTCCGCCGCGCGCTTCGGCCCGAGCCAGGCCGGCGAGGGTCCCGTTCGCACCGGGAACACCTTCCAGCCCGGCTCCTGGACGCCTCCCGGAATTAACGCGAGCAAAAAAACAGAGCCGCGCGCAAACGGCGCGTCTGAAAAATGACTCCTCGCAAAGTGATGGAAAGTGCAGTCAGAGCGGGACGATCGGTTGTAAGTCCTCGAGGCTCAAAGGAAGCCTTTGTCCCGTCCGATATGCCAGACAAGTCAAAGTGTATAAAATTGAGAAATAAGTCTGACTTCTGCTGTGAAAAGCTCCCGAGAACTTTCATTTTTTTTGATTCAACACTTGCTAGTAAATGTAGGACAGGCGGTGTCATGTCTGGGAAGTATCTGCTATTGGAGCGCTTTGCCACATTTGATCATTTCATTTGGACCCCCCCCCCCCAAAAGCCATAAAGAGCAGGTACCCGTATGTAATTCCAGTCTAATGGCAGGCTAACATTCATTTACTTGCAGATAAATATTTACATTCTCTCCACAAACAACGGGCAGATGGTGGAGAGGTTCTTCAGCTCCAGGTGCCCAAGGATGATCCTATTCTCCACACGTGGGCAAAATGTTACAGCTTTAGACAAACCTTATGTGTCTTTCTCTTCTAAATTACATTTCACGTATCGATTCAGAAGCCACTTACGGAAACGACCCGTGCGAATAATAATAATAACAAAAAAAAAAAACAAAAGTCCGTCTGAGATGCGTCCACAACTCTAACGAAAAACGCGGGTCTGACTTGCTTTTGTTTACGGCGTTTTTCTGTATGCGGTTCCTAAGTTACCGTTCAAGCAATAAAAGCGTCATACTGTAAAAAATGTTTATTGTTAAACCAAGATGTACTTTGAAACGTCTTTTGTTAATCGGTTAATTTAAATGCAGGGCACAGTAACAAAGACATTTTCTGGAACTCAAATGGAATGGTGAACGGCTTTGCCAAGACTGCAGATTTCTGCAGATTGGATTTTTACACAGATATGCCATCTTTTCCTCAGAAAGCCTGTCGATGACCCTTCTTCTCATTTGCGGCCACACAGGACTAGCGCTGTTAAATCGCACCCGCTGTGAGCCATTATGTCAACTGCGGCCCCTTCCCCTGGAGATTGCGGGGAGGGTGGGATGGTTAAGGGGTAAAGGCAAAGAGAACATCACAGTCACTCCCCCAAACCAGTTGCTCAGCACCTCAGTCTTTCTTTGGCTTCTTGGCTTTGGCAATGTTCTCCTGCCGCTTTTGCTTCTTCTTCTGTTCGCGGTCCCGGGCCTCAATCATCTTGGCCAGCTTCCAGGACAGCAGGGCACTGGCGATGAAGAGGGGTGTGAGCGCCAGGATGACGGTTGTGAGGAAGCCGTAGGGGTCTTTGGCTGCCCACTCCACCACGTACTGTGCCCAGGCCTTTACATCAATCATGCTTCTTTCTGCGTCTGCTGACCTGAATGGAACCACGGAACAGAATCGCATTGTTCAAGCGTAGGCCTCCCGTCGCCAGCACATCTCAGAAGCTTGCTCAGACCACCTCCAACTCCGGGTCGCACGCCTTCCGTAACCTGTTTTACAGCTGTACTTTCGCAGCGCAAACCGAAACGGACCTTCGGGACTCCGTGCGAGAGGAGCAGCCCACGTACAAGAGGGACCGCCTGCCCTTATTTAAAGGCCGTAGCACGGAGTGTAACGCTTCCTCGGTGCGAACGGCCACCGGGGCGCACGGGATCAGAGCTGGATGTGGTCTGTAAGAATACAAAGCGCCTACAGTTCTTCAGTTTGCAGTGAAGTGAATGGAACCCATCTGGAAAAAGCCAGTCCTATGTGCAGACGCTACATAGCCCCCCCCCCCCCAACAGAGAATCCAAAATTACGCCACTGCGTCATGTCTGGAGATTTCTGCAAACCTCGGAGGGCGCTGAAATACATAGAAAAACGTGATGCGAACATAAACCACAAATTACATGAGTTATTCATGAGAACAATCATTTACATAATCATACCGAGTCTAATAATTATTCTACACTTTAAATCAATCAAACTGCACCACTAAAAAAATACACGCGGAGCTGCCTTGGTTATATTGTACCATTAAACTCTGATTTCCCCTTCGTAGCGACTCCTCTTTTTTGTTCTTCGAAAGGACGTGTAAAGAGGCAGGCGGAAGGGACAAAGCGAGACGAGAGCAGTGAGTGTGGGCCCAAAACACCTGGCAGATATATTTGGCTGTGACTCCGCCCCCACCCCGCCGAGTGTCTGCAGGTGGGAATCGAGGAGAGGTGTCCGGCTCGCTCTCCCTCTTCGTTCCAGTGCGTCCGCGGCCGGCGAGACCGATCGGCGACGCCCTTGCTAACCGAGGCTTTAAACTGCTAAAGACTAATTCTCTTGTCACCACGGCCGCTTCTTTAACCGCAGGAATGGCATCTAGCTACGTCTGTAGTCTCCGCTCTGTGGGGAGAAAAGCGTTTATTCAGAATGAATGAATGCCGCTTTACTACTCTGACCACACTTTTGCTAAGGGGGGTGGGACTTCATTAAACCATAAACTGCTCCCTCTAGACTGCTTTTTAAAACGTGACATTTGTACAACTGTGGTTTTACAAACCCCGTTTCCCCCAGCAGCCACGGCAAACATTGCGTTTCGTTTTACAGATGGAAAAAGAGGGGTACAAAGATCGTGAGCTGACGCTACCGTCCGTTATCCTTAACCACTTAAATCCCGCGGCGGTCCGGAGCCCATCTCGGAATCGCCGGGCTACGAAACTACGCCCCGGATGGGAGCCCGCTCCACGGCGGGGCGGCCACACGCTCTCGCGTTAACACCGAGGCACCTGAAACAAGTGTTTGGACTGTGGGGGGGAAACCCAAGCAGACGTAGGGAGAACACGCAAACTCCGCACAGACCGAGCTGGATTCAAACCCAAGCAGCACCGGCACCGTGTTGGTATTTATCAAAATTAAATATATTCAGGAGCAAAAATAACGTTAGTCATTTTTCCCCGGTCCTCTGTAGCCCGGAGATGCATAAGCTTTAGCCAAAGGAGCAAAGTGACGCTTCCTGAAGGCTTAAGCCAAAAAATGACTCTTCTCTTCCTGCAAAAAAACGGTTCGAATGGCTGCAACGATGGTCGCGGTTTTAAACATCTCGAATTATAATCCGTGAAACGGCAGACTTCTCAGCCCCCCCAACACATTTGTTCTGATCACTATGACCTCGACGTTCGCTACTGCGTCGCAACCGCCGCTTTGAGGAAAACGCGTCGTCGTCGTACACGAAGCCACCAACACGCCGACGTACAGTAACCCCCCCGTGACACGAGCGTTCGCTTCGATTTACGACACATTCGCTCGTATTTACAAACACCGGATCTGAGCTTCGCCGAACTCAGCCGAGCGACACGAAAACAGCCGTTCCGCCGTGTTATTTAAGGGCGACGGTCTCACGTTGCGCTATTACAACCAGTGTTAACCAGTCAAGTACGCCGGCGTCTCGACGGGCGTCAGTTTCGGAGCTCGGGGACAAAACTTCCCACCGAAACTTTGTTCGCCTTACGAACGAGTTTCCAGCAACAAACGGCCCCCGTAAAGCAATTCGGAACGAACAAGAGGGCCGCGGAATTTTCCAGTGACTTTGTACTTTCGACCGGCTCTCAGAAGAGAGGGCAGAAAGACGAGACGTTGGACTTCCTCGTCCGTTCCGCTGCCGACCGACCAACGCTCAGATACAACCAGCTGAACAAAATCAAAAGTACGGAATTTTCCGGCGTTTTCTCTCTCTCCTCGGCTTTTCTGTTCCAAAAGCGGTTTCCGATCAGCTTGAAAACAAACCAGGGATCTCGGTGGGACTGAGCATCAGAAGGTCTTCGTGAATTCTGCCATGTCTGCAGCCTGTGGAACATGAGCCAGGTTTCACTGCAGGGTCTTCCTCAGGAATAACGGTAAACATAACCCTTTGCAGGGCAGGGGAACCGCTCCATCTCCGTGTTTAAACTGAGCCACTACATCCTCCACACGTCAAAACCGGCTGAAATTTGTGTGACTGAAACATTTTTTTTTATTTTTAACACGGCCTGAGTTGGAATTCTTCACCTCGGTGTCGTCTCTCCTTTTGTTATTTCGCTACTTTAGTAACGGCTGTTAAAAGGCGAATAAACAAGGAGCGCGTGGCCCAGCAGCGCTGTTCGAATAAGCACGTTAGGAGAAGCTGGAGTTTCTAAAAACGACAGATCTGCCTATTTGTGCCCGTGCGCCACTTCACCAACAAAAGCGACATTTTCAGGACGATTTCGCGTTTTTCTCCCCGTCCGACCAACTCATTTGACTGACAACTGGCCTCCGACTTCCCGCTTTCCTCTTCCCCCCCGAACCCGTGAACGCGAGAAAGGCGCGCATTCCCTGCAAATAAATGAGAGCCCGTAACAATAAACAAGCTTAGACAATAAACAATGGAATAGCGAGAAGGAGATATTCACCCAAAACCAGTCCGGAAAAATGAAAGTTGTACGGGTGACCGTTCGGAAAGCGCCCGGAAGTCGCCGCCTCGATGTTGCGTCATTGTAACAAGAGCACCATGGGTAATGTAGTTTTTTTTTTTTTTTTTTTTTTTTTTTTTTTTTTTTTTTTTTAATAAATCTGCCCGTCGAATTACCAGGCGAAATTCTTACATTTGTTACGAAATAGTATTATAGTGGAAACACTGCAGGTGGAGTCGACAGCTACAGTTTATATCAAGTTTTTTTTTATACGTAGGCATGCTGGTTGAAATGAGTGCTCGTGTTCAGAATTGTGTGAATCTTTGTCTGCAATAGCATTAAATTTTCGAAAACGCATATGAAAATGTCTGCTCTTTAATGTGGCAAAAACCGAACGGTATAGGTAAAGTTAACATTAAAGTTCAAGGTGCGTGAGTTGTGCAAAACGTATGTTCTCGGTAATGAAAGTAGAGCTGGTCGCCGATTTACAAACTTTCTGCCATTACAGTCTTTTCTGCATTTATAGTTTTTCTTTCCACATAAAACTATACCAGTTCAAATCATGCCAAAGCCACCAAGTCGCCACCGGATGGTGATCTCTTATAGTAAGCACTGAGTTAAGCTTTTCAACACCCTATTCCAGCTCTGTCAATGGGTTCTTTATTGTATTTTCTTATTTAAAATATGTCGATAAATGCAGGGACCCCCCGGTAACACGGATCCCTGGCGATGACAGCAGCGTGTCGGCAGCATCATCCCGGTGACGTCCACCTGCTGTGCCCCCCATACGCAACCTCCCTTTTCTACAAAAACGACAGCGTATAGCTCGCCGTAAACAAAACTACATTTCGCCAACAGACAGACTTATGATTCTCAAAGTACAGTCACACGGTCCAATGCCACCATTTTTCCCGGTGCACAGTGCATCCATACCTGCATGTAGAATGGATGATGAGTTCTAGGCCCGTTCTGTATTGCGTTCGGCTAATAAATTTAAGTTCATAAGTCGGGGACTAACTGAACAAAAACTGGGAAACGCTTTGGTGGTGCTTTACAAGCACAAAAAATAAACAGTTTCAGTCAGGATACGTGTCGAAGGGAATGTTTATCCAGACCCATTCACAACATGTTACTGTTTGATCATATTTCTGCAATTTATATAACAGAACAGGTTAGTTTGGGGTCTGGACTAAACCTCACGGTACATTATTATTACCGTTATTGCTTCACCATCCATCCATTATTCATAACTAGTTGTGTAACACCGGTCCGGACCGTTGCAGGATTATCATTATTTTTATTCTTAGGCTTTACTTAACTAACTCAGTTTCCCATTGTTCATGGCTGTTAATAGTTATCAGTTAAAAGTTAATGCTGGATAGTTAACTAGTCTATATTAATTCATGTAATATCTTAAGTTTACATTCCATTCTCTTAATATATTAGTCCGGTACCAACTGCAAAAATATTTTTTTGATTTATCAAAAAAAATTCAAACAATATATTTTATTCAAGCCACCCTTTTTCAGCAAACCCGCCGCTACTTTACCGTTCCTTTACGTTCAATTGTGCGCATCCATCAGACTTCTGCAGTGTGAACCTTTACAGCTTTAGCAATATTACGCATTTAATTATTTGAGTATATTCATACGTGTGGAGCAGCTAAATATATTTTATACATTCCTCAGTAACTTACTCCGAGTCCTCGTGTCAGGCCTTTTAATGTCTCGAGTCTAAAGGTTCAAGGTTCACGTTGTCATTCTGTCTTGCACAGATTTACAAAAGAGAAGTAGATGTGCTTCCTCCTGAACTGTGATTTGCGACATACTGAACGGGTAACTTGATGTGAAAGGGCAATACGGACAAAGTTAACTCGTTTTTAAAGACAGGTAACTAAACAGGTAAGAAAACGAAGGCGAATAAGTAGACAAAGAAGTGGTGAAGAATCCAGCTGAGATGATTTTTTTTTTGCAAACATGTCGCTTACACTTTCAGACAGCGGACAAAAAAAGAGCAAAACGAGTAATTTCAATCTATTTATGTGTGTGTCTATATATATATATATTTCAAAACACAAACATACCTGTCAAAAAGAGCAAGTTAGGGTGGAATTAAGGGCAGCACATGTGTACACGGTATTGTTATGCAAAGACTGTTTCACATGACAAGCCTGATCTGTGTTGCTATTTTAGACCTTATGTTTATGGAAAAAGTTATCATGCCATATTTGCATGAAAAGTTCAACAGTGAAATTCCGGAAATGAAAGAGGGCAGACAGGCTGTGCAAAGGCCCCCTTGGTAATAAATGAGGCAATGTCCATTTTCTAAAATAAATCCAGCTTCCTTTGGGGAGTCCCGGAGGGTTTTCTGGGATCTGATGGACCTTTCTCTGCTCATGCAGAGCAGCTCCCTGTCCGTTTAAAGAAAGTTTTACTAGAAATTACATTTTGCCCTAACATATCACTCATTGCAAACTTTGCAACGGATTTTTTTTTTTTTTTTTGCTCTAGATATTCCTTCTGAGAATCTGTGGTACTATTTCAAAACTGGGGTCCACGAGCATCATCCAACCAACCTGGACAGCCTGCTGCAGATCCGTGCGAGTTGAAGGGGAAAAAAATAAGTCAGAGCTGGTACCTCAAAAGACTTAAAGCAGTTATTCCGGGAAAACGTGGCTGTACTAAATGTTAAGGTGTGATGTTTGAATACTTATGCAAGCAGCATATTTCAGTTTGTCGTCTTCTCCGGAAATATCTGCTGACAAATGATGCATTTGGGTTTTGAGAAAAGTGTCACGTTGGAGCGCACGAGTTCACAATGAAATTACAGATTGGAAAAATATACACGAGTGGTAAGTAGCACCGTCACCTCACACTCGGGCGTGAGTTTGAATCCAGTTTCGTGTGGAGTTTGCATGTTCTCCCCGTGCCCACCGGGGGGGGGGGGGTTTTTTCCTACNCACCGTCACCTCACACTCGGGCGTGAGTTTGAATCCAGTTTCGTGTGGAGTTTGCATGTTCTCCCCGTGCCCACCGGGGGGGGGGGGGGTTCTTCCTACAGTCCAAAGACATGTAGTTCGGGTTGATTGGTCACTCCAAGTAGCTTGCATGCACGGCGTGTCTGCGGTCAACTTGCAATGGACCTGTGCTTCCGAGGTAGGCTCCAAACCACCGTGACCCTCCTCAGAATAAGATGTTAATGACGATGGATGAAGGGAAAATATATTTAAGTATAATTTGTGATCCAGGAAATGTTGAAAACATTCAAATGATTTGAATGCTTTTCCCAGGCTCTGTATATTTATTTGGTCAGCGGTGGCTTTTCCCCGACGTGACAAGTCAGACTAAACAAAAGAGCATTTCATAACAGAGCGATACGGACGCAGATCCACGATTCTTAAAGGACCGTCACTTAGTCCAATACCACCATCAGAGCGCGTTGCACAAGTATAGAATATTTAACAATATAATAATATAGAACTGATAATGAGACCCCGGTCTGTTCCGTGTGAATAACTGATGATATTACCGGATATTTTTATTGCTGAATACAAGAGCAATATATTGTGAGAGTATAGAACCCTGATGGCCACAGAGGGGAACACAGACTGTAAAGGTACAGACATTCATATCTGCACAGAAACATCAAAAACAATAACACACGACAACTGTGCAGCACTGAACGCGATCATTCACGCCGAATAAATAACCGTGTGCCCACAAAACTCAGAAACACGTATAAAATCAGGAGTAACGGGAAGCCACGCACACCCACAGCACCTCTCCGATATGTACTGTGCTTAAAAAGACAAACACGAAACCGTTTTATAACCAGAACGCGTATCGAGGTCGGCAAAGTCACGCGGACAGCGTCGCTCTTATTACCTGTATCATCCACAGCTTCTGCAGACTGTGTATCAGCGATGCTTCGTAGGACTCCATCCAAAATTTACTCCTTCACGGCATCGATGCCACCGAGGTCGTCCCTGCACCAAATAACCACCTGCAGCGTTTAGACGCGGCAAGCGGTTGTTAGAATAGCGGCCGACCGCAGGAACCGGTAAGGTGTCTGGTCAGCGGCCACATGCTGTGCAAGATGGTTCTGGAAAATCACTCAACCTGTGTAAATGGGTCAAATACAGTATGTTGCAGCGGAGCTAAAAGCTGCAGCTGAGCAACAAATTAATAATGTGACAACTGTGAGAATGCAGAGTCACCCTCACAACCGCAAGTCTTCTCCGTTCTGGTTTGTTTCTAGATTGCACACAACAGATGCTTTTACTGCTGACAAGCGTCCATCGTAGGTGGTGGTGGTGGTGGTGGTGGTGGTGGGGTCTTCGCAACCGACCGCTCTTTAGATACCCAGATCAGTTTTAAGGCACAGGCCGATACGGCAAGTGGTCCGAAAGGAGGAATCTTACGCAGTGTGTGGAAAGTACATTCTGGTTATAGCTTTGGCCAGCATGCAGAAAAAAGTGAGACGGCCAGCACCGAATAACGGATACGCTCTCAAACGGTGACCCTGAGATGTGATGTGTCGGCCCACAACCAAGTAATTAAATCTAATGAGGCCATTTTTATTGATTTACATATAGCAAGGCTTTAAATTACAGAGAGACGCGATCGTCCCCCAGCTTCAGCCAGTAGCCAGAGGGTACGGAGCCAGAGGCAGAATGGAAACACGCCGAAAAGGATTTATTAACTCGAGGAACATGAGCGAATCTCGGTCTCTGCTCTTCTGCACAAAGCCTCCTCGTCTTCTCTTGCCCCCAGTGAGTATTGACTTCATACATGTACATGGGTGTGGACGAAACAAAGTAGTTTACAGCACGTTTCACGGAAGGAATTTTAAAAAAAGCCCAAGATGTCAACACAAGTAAAACTTTCTGCCTGCTTCAGAGGTTCAAAAGCGGCTCATCTCGGACTCCCTACTTCCAAATGCAAATGCTGTACTCATAAGTATCATTATATATTTATTCTTCTTCTTATTAGCCAACTGGACAGAGATCAAAACAATGTTAAGTTGAAAGCAACCCTAAGAGAATTCTAAACTATACTATATATACACACTTAAATATATCTTATGTTGACTGCTGGAGTTTATTCGGGTGCAAATTATTTGTGGCACGTTATATCTCCGTGACAGATTTCGACAAAAGCACTTTCTGGAGTTATTAACTGAATGGGTCGAGTCTCGATAATCATTGCAAAATAACTTAATACTGTTTTGTACTAAATTTTTGTCTGACTTTAAGGTCAGCGGAAAAGGGAGAGGAGTTTTACTCTCAAACTGTGTCGAATATGGTGTCACTCATACACAAATAAAATTGATCCCATAATGGGACTACCTCGGGTTTTCACCTTCCACATTCCCCCGAGCTCTTCTTTCAAGAACCCTGGCCGGGTTTGACAGCATCGGTCAGTCTGGAGAAGCGCAATCCTAGAAATCCGCACGGAAACAAAGAAATGGATAGGAATAAATCCTATCGCACCCCGTTAGACGAAGCGAGTGTCAGATTCAAAAGACTTAAGTTTTCATCGGGTACTTATTGGGAAACAGACAGCAGGGTGTGTAGCGGTCACGGTCGTGAACGTTTATCGCAAACGGTCCTGGTTCAAATCCAGTTCTGACTGCAGTACCTTTGACCGACGTCCCTTGCCTGGCGTTGTCACAGTGCGGCTTCGCCGTGGTAAATCTGTGCAAAGCACTGCTGTAGCACCCAAAACAAATACTGCAAGTCGCCTTGGATAAAGTTAACTGCAATACGGTATAGCAGGGGTAAAAAAAAATAAAAAATAAAAAAAAAAACGAACCGCGGTCGTAGGAACTGTTCCACACACGAGCGGACGAGCTGCTGAAGCGTCAGCGTCCTGGGGGAGGTTAGGTGCCTCTCGACGGCGCACATCGGTGAGGAGAGACTGGAACCGGGGCATCATATGGCCCCGATCGGAACAGGCCCACATTCTTTTCCAAATAAAGAGTCGCCACACTCGAGGGCTTGGATGGCTCCCCTCCTCCCAGCGATGGCCGACGCAGAACATCAAAGCGTCGGATCTCCTGCCGCGGACACCGGGCAAGCTCCGCAACCTCGGCGGCCCTCGTCCCGGGTTTCCGGATGTTTTCACCCAGAGTCACGGTACACGTCTCGAGTCAAAGCCGCCTTTCACGCCCGTGCGGGGGGGATCGCAGACCGCCCATAGATTAAAGCTCCGCAGCTAAAACTCAATCAAGATTCATTTAAAAGTTTGGTGAGTCACCGTGGCCCCGCCCACTCGGCGCACGATGGCGGCGCAGCGGATTCGCCGCCTCTCAGCGACCCCGCCTTTCGCTCCTTCTACGGCGCCGCCGAGGGGTTGGCAGCCGGCCAGGCCCCCGCCCCTTTCGGCTAATTTGGCCACACAAAGGATTTGACAGCCGGCTGAAAGACCGCCTCCTTTCGCCAAATAAGGTCAGTCCACCCATATTCGGCGAACAATCGACCAAAGTATCCTTTTCTCTTCCTTATCCCGTTTATATGGTACTGTGACTGGGTGTGCAGCTAAAGCAGTGCGATCATGGCGGAGCGCGTTCAGCAGCCCCCAGCTAAACGGCTCTGCTGCCGACCCGGCTATAATCCGGCATGTAGACAGGGACAGAGGGCCGGAGGAGCCTTATGTGGCGGTCAGGGTACTGCCCAAGGGGGGTCGGGCAAAACTCAGAGCCCGGAGTCCCTGCTGGACATCGCAGCGAGGAAAGTAGCGGAGAAGTGGCCGTTCCAGAGGGTGGAGGAGCGCTTCGAACGGATCCCGGAGCCCGTCCAGAGGAGGATCGTGTACTGGTCATTCCCCCGGAGCGAACGGGAGATCTGCATGTATTCGTCCTTCAACACGGGCGGCGAGGAGAGCGGAGCCGCCGGGGAAAACAACGACGAGACGCGGCTGCCTTTCCGACGGGGAATCGCTCTGCTGGAAGGCGGCTGTGTGGACAACGTCCTGCAAGTCGGTGAGCGGGGGGTCACGCTTTGGACGAAAGCGGCTGTTTTACATTCCGACGTTTGTCACCAAAGGCCTCTTGTTGTTTTTTTTGTTTTGTCCTGTTTTGTTTTCTACGGAAGATAATCGGTGCGGTGAACAATAAGGCGACTCTTTTTTTTTTTTTTTTTTTTTTTTTTTTTTTTTTTTTTTT
>UFQX01000636.1:0-170839 GCA_900497675.1 Arapaima gigas
ATCCTCGCTTTATAGCATTTTTCCCACAGGTGCCTAAGACTTTTGCACAGTACTGTATGTTTGTGACAATGTTTAATGGTCCTTATTCATCCCACTTGCAAACAATAAGTTGCAATTAACATTAACCAAGTTTTTTATAGGTTTTTGAGCATTTACAGCAATTATATGGGACAATTCACAATAAACTGCCTCCATCCCAGTTTCACGCTGAATGCAAAGTGAAGGGTAAGAGTCAAAGAACAAAGTATTCAGCCTTGCCTCTTCAAAAGGACAGTTTTCACACGCAATTGACTGTAGTCCTGTATAATAAGGCTGACATCCTTCGCACTTTGAATTGCCTGTTTAGCAATGCTAGCACCATTTATTGTTTGAAATAAAAGTTTAAAAAGAATGAAGCATCTCCTCTCTTAAATGACAAAAACAAAGGCCAGTGTCAGGCTTTGGTGGTCAACGAGGATGTTTGAACTACAGCTGCTAGGTGATGAGAATTATTGCGGATTCTGCCAACCACACATGCTTCATAAACAAATTTAAACTTGATTGGGGGTTTCTTACAGTTCAGTTAGCCTTCATTTGTTATGTAAAGCAGAATGGAAACTACTACATATAATAAGTATTATATGCACATATGTACACATACACACAAGTCATGGAATTACTACAACTTGGTTAGTTGTTACCATTGCTGTGAGTATTTCCATTATGTTGCCATAAAGAGAATGTTTAATAAGCAAGATTAAAGCAGAAATGATCCTGCATTTCATCATTAAATGAATGACTATTGAATGCACTTAAACAAGTGCAAATTTTCTGCATCAACGACAGCTCCTGCTGTAGCAAGTTACAGTCAACTCACAATTTAATGTGCTCTATATTTAACAAATAAAGTTTAAATATGCACAAATTTCTCAAAAATTCTCAAAAACCGATCTTGGACTGTACAATGGCTGGCACAGAAGTGACACAAGCAACAGCTGAGCCATGTTGCTATTGTTCTCAGTCAGTCTGCTTTGCGTGATTTTGCTGCTTGTGTGACGTGTGATGCTGTACTTTCCAGGCTTGTATGTGCCGCTCTTGATTTGTTTGGATTAGTGTTTAAAAATGCCACCCAGGTACCCAAGCAAAGGTAGGAGCGGAGCAAGTGAGTCAGGGTCCTAGAAAGTCCATTTCATTGGAGCAAAAGTTAGATGTGCTAGGAAGTTTGCTGAATGTGAAGGAGCAGCTTGTGTAAACACAGCGTTAGGCCTCAGTAAGAGCACAAAGTATGCAATTCCACTGAAAGAAAAAACTCAAAACAACATGAGACACATGTTGGACTGCTGACAGACAGCGGCATTAGCCATTATTTCTTAAGGGTGAACTCCGTATGTTTTTTACATTGCATGATCTCTTCTGGAATGCAAACCTCACATAAATCAAGAGCTGACTGCACTTAGTATAAAATTAGAAAAAATACCCAGTAAAATTGGGTATTTTTGGGTTTTGGAGTTTGGGTAAAAATGTAGTAAAAATTACTGTGCTGTACAAATGGGTACATCATGGTAAGCAGCTTACACTGTAAGTTGTTTTGGAGAAAGCATTGGTTAAACAAACAAATAAATAAATGTAAATGCAATATGATATAATTTGTCCTATAGCTCTTAGGCTCTTGATGGTCAACACAAGGAACTCACAGCAATTAAATCCAACACATTTCTAATTCTAGAGGAGGTATTATATGGAATTCATGGGGGGACTACGACTCATACACATCTGATAAGCTACAGAATCTAATGGGGGAAAAAAATCGATAGTCACCGTTGATACAAAGCCAGCTGCGTGCAACCCCCTTCTGGGGAAGTGTACAGGCAGCGGGAAAGAGGCTCTTGTACTCCTACAGCTTTATGCAGCATGGAGAAGAAAAGACTGGTCTTTTAATTTCAGTCCATGTTTGGATCATTTACATGCTGGTGACACACACACAAACAGTTGGGTCATTTTGTTACTGTTAGACCAAGAAATTGGCAGGCAGTGTGGCAGACCTTCACCAAAAGACAATAAGACGAGATGAACAAGTTGAGATGAGCATGTCTTGGAAGTAGGAAGAAGTTTGTTCAGAGCTGGGATGATTACAAAAATGTGAGAAAAATAGCTCACCCAGTGCTAAAAAGAACTATAAACAGCCATCATTATCACAGCACAAAACTTCTTTAAACCTTGCTTTAAAGTTAGCATCTCGTGTCATTTCTAAAACGATAATACATTTGATAATTTTATGCCATTTTCAGTGATGCTAAGGATGATGTTCAGACATCTGCAATGATTTATTTGATTTTTGCTCACACTAAGGTATAAGAGCACTTCTTCATTCTGGGGGTTGGACCAGTAAGCTTTTACTCCAATCCAATTTTATAACCATTTCTACTAGAACACGTTATGCTCTTCGTTCATTGTATTAGCTATCAAGGGGTCAGTGGTTAGCCAGGTAAACAGTTAACCAATGTGAAATAGAACTCGGTGCACGGTTTGGTTGGTTTGTATTATTGCTGCAGGAAATGTTATTTGAATATGTGTGGATGCACACTTCTCTGTCCTTTAAGACGGGGCACTCATTTTCTGTATGGTCCATCACTCCCAGGATGATGAGATTAAAAGCTTATTGATGATTACTTCTCCAATGATCAAAAAATATAAAATGCCTACTGAATTCTGGTAGCGCTAAAAGAGTGAAGTCCTAACCATCGCTGTTCCAGAACCAAGTTGTTATGCCATGTTTGAAACTGTAAGTTAATAAAGGATGTTTTTAAATGTTAGTGAAAACTCACATTTTATTAATTGGTTCTGGTTTAGAGATTATGATGCCACCTTTCTAGTGCTACCACTTTTAAAGTCAGTGACTTTTAAAATGTAACTGATAATAAGAAAATGTTTAAAAATTTTACTGTAAACACATATTTGATGGAATGCATGTTTTAAATTAAATATGTTTAAATATGTTTGAATCTCAGAGTCAAAATCTAGCTTAGGAAAGCTGTTTAGAAGAAATGGCAACTTTTCATAATTCCACATTTTTTATGAATGTAGTTAAAGCAGAATTTGCATCTTACCTGAAACCGGCTTTTTAATCTCTAAAGTGAGGGTTACTGGAAGGCTGTGCATGAGTTCGCAGATTTCTTGGTAGGAGGAACTGGAGACATCAACATCCCCTAACGTCACTATCTCATCTCCAACACATATCTTACCCTTGGACTCCTGGTGGAAGGCAGGAAATAACAGAATCACATACACAGTGTGCAATATAGAGTGACCATTTAACCTGAAACACGTGTTTGAACTGTGGGAGGAAACCCACACAGACATGGGAAGAACACTCAAACTCCACACAGAGCTTCAAACGTGCCCACACCCTGGCACTGTGAGACAGCAGTGCTACTCGCTGAGCCACTGTGCCACATAACCAGCTCTAGCACAGTTCAACTGAATGTTTATTATTACAAAAAAGTTCAGTAATGGAATTAATATGGGTTCTATGAAAGGATCAAGCACAGTGGAAACGGCAACAGGTGACATGGTGGTTAAAGCTATTGCTTTCCAAAGTACCTGGGTTTGACCCTCTGCTTTGGAGTACCTCAAGGTACTTACCCTGAATTGATACAGTAAAAATTACCACAGTGTATAAAGACAGTGGAAGTAGCTTACTGTACCAACACAAAGTTTCAAGCAGCACAAATGAATCAGATAAATGTATAGTAGTACTAGTAGTAGTAGTAGTAATAATAATAATAATAATAATAATAATAATAATATACCCTCTCTGCTGCCCCTCCTGGCCGCAGCCCTGTGATCAGCACCTTCACTGGGGACGACTTGATCTCGAGGTCCAAGCCAAAGGACTCTGATTCAGCTCTCTTCAGCACAACACTTTCGATGGTGAAGACCCCGGCCAACTCACTCACTTGGCCTTTGCTGCAGTGGGGCAGGAGGCAGCTGGTGGGACATGGGGTTGTCCTTGTGGACAGCGGGGGTGTGTCTTGCCTTGTAGAACAAGCAGCAGGCTGTGGCTGGCTGGGCTGCTCATCAATGATCAGGCATTTGACCTGCACGACATCACGGTGCTCCAGCTTGGGGGAGTGCTTAGGTTCAGACTGCCTAGTACAGGCAAGGTTCTCACTGAGCCCTGAGTCACCTCTCATGTCGGTCACACCACGGTCCGAGTCGGGAACAGGCAGGAAGGGCACCTCCTCTGACCCCACGGACCCATTACAGAGCGGAGTGGACACTTCACTCCTCGGCTCTCCACCATCCCGACCCTCCTCGTTCACCTCCACTGGGGACGCAGTGATCCCAATGCCTGAGTCGTCCTCACCAGCGCCCTTTTCCTCGTACCCCGACGGTCGGACTTCCCGATAAAAATTCCCATTTCCCTCTGTGGGCGGAGGGTCACTGCCATAGTCACTACCATCGTCCTCACAGAAGGAGATTTGGTGCTGGCGGAGGAGGGGGCTTCGCACCGACCCTGGGCTGCTGTCCACGCTCGCCTGCCGCAGCGTCTCATGGTGCCGGTTCAGCTGGCCACGGTCCAGGCTGACCCAAGGACCATCCCTGCAGGCTGTCAAAGGCACAGTCAGTCACACGGACAGGCCCACTGATACAGTTTGAAACAATAAAACTGATAAATTCTAGTAATATAAACTCCCTGTACCACGAGTGCTGCTGTTCTCACAAGTCTTGTGCTGATGAAAGGTATATGAACTGCTAGGGTTCACTGCCATGGCATCAGTTGGGCTGGGCAGGTCAAACTCACTTTCTGAGCTCAGCGATGCCTGAGACAGAGGGGCAAAAGAAGAGGAGAAATCCATATAACTATTCAAATAGCTATGCTTCTTTCCTAGTAAGGAAGAGAGTGGTGAAGCTGAAGTCAGGTGAAGTGTGTTTAGACATGTTTTCTTGTTGATTATTATGCTTAGGTTGGGTAAGAGAGGGTTTGGAACTGGTTTACCATAACATTCTTCCTCATATGTCTTTAATTTTGAGACAAAATCATATGAACATGGGGAGAACTTTACACAGGGTTAGCCAAATTTGACCCCACCGACAGCCCTTGCTCTACGCTGCTTTTTTTCACGTAAAACAACTTAAACCTCTGAGTCAGTATGACATGTTTAATTTTACTTAACCCCAGTTCATGTCACTGCCATTCTAAAACATTTTGGTCCCCTTCTCCCTTTTGATACGCAGTGTTTACCCGACTTGCTGGCTCCAGGAATCGTTTCATCGTCCAGCTGAGGGGCGAAGACCCATCGCTCTTTTTCCCGCTCGACATGGGAGACAGACTTTTGGAAGAATGAACTAAATGAATGGAATACAAATGGTAATTACCAGTCCAGGTCCCTCAGCATCATGTTGCCGTCTACCTGGCTAACATCTAGTACAAGTCTGTACCACCAGCACTGACTCATTACTGTTAAAATGCATAAAAATGCTTTAGTCTGTTTATTCACTAAAAGGTACAGGACTATGTGTCACACATACTACTGCTAGACCTTTTCTGCATTTACAAGGTTGTCCATAAGAATTTTGTAGCCAGTCCTTCATGTAGCAGACTGCAATGTCCCATTTGTATCACTGAGTGAAATGAGTAAAATCGTATTCTAGAAAAACAACATATAATTACTGCCAACTTTCAATAGATGGCACATTACACAAATGTTTATAAACAGTTCAGCTGAAATTAAAAGCAGACAGCTTCAAACAGAAGCGCACCAAGTGTGTGAGAGGAGGGTACGTCCCTGGTCTCTCGCTCCCTCTGCATTGTTCGCGTGATCAATTTATCCATCTCCTGTTCGGAAACCTGGAGCAGAGAGCAACAAAGGGAAACACGGTGACCTTCAGAAATCAGAAACTTGGAGGTTTTATCAGAAGCTAAAGTCATCATCATGACTATAACTGTGTGTGTCGGAGAGCACTTAACACGATGTGGTCACTAGGGGCCATTATGCTTTCCTTACAAAGGTACTATTGTATAAACAACAGTGCTTAATTCCACAAATGTTCTACTTTTCCTTTTACTCAGTGGATATTAGAGGTAACTTTAATACAATGGTTTCTTCTCCACTTCGTAATTATCAGTTTAGCTGATACCTTTCTTTATATGTTTAACTGACTATAAGATTTGAAGATTCAGATTACACAGTTTTAGTGCATTACACACAGAAACTTATAGAAGCATTCACACCCTTAACAAGATCTCTCATTTTACAGAATTACAAACAGCCCGTTCAAATTTTGTTCTCTGTGACATTTTTTCAAAATACTGAAACTCAAAATTATTTTCTCAAAAATGTTTTCTAAAATAAAAAAAAAATCAAAAAATAAAATATTTCTAAAATATAATAGTCTGCTCTTTGCACCTGGAGGAAAATTGTTCATTTTAAGAAAAGCTGACCTTTCTCTTCCTGTCTACTCGACATGGATTATTTACATTGCATAGGGGTTATAAATATCGAAATACCAAATGGGCATAAAGGGAAAACTGAAAAAAAAAATGAATAATGACACAAATCAAAAAAATTGCTATGTACGAGAATACAGGAATGAGCTCTGTTTTTTATGAAAAACTTTAAATACAGCATACAATCTGCTATGAAGTGGTCTATTGTAACCTTCGCAGTTCCCTTTATGTGCACTTTACTGCTGACCCCCTTACTGTGCAGCAGTATGTTCACAGAAATGGCAGTATCCATCTCTTTCATCCCCTGTGGTGCTTTTTAACATCAAATATCTAATAAAGAAAGTGAAAAGCGGCGAGTTCCAGCAGGTTCCATTGTCTTGGCTTCCGAAAAACATGCTACGCCCAGTAATCACTTTCACGAGTCACTGTGTTCCAGAAAGCAAATGTGTTTCTCGGGGTAAAATGAATGGTGTTGACTTGCCGTAGATACAAATCTTCCATTTGGGGCAATAATTACTGAATTAACATGCTTTCAATCTGGATCAAGTAACATTTGGAATGCGGGTTAAGGGAAGTCTAAAGTTACGTGGATGTAAAAGAAATGTTCTTGTGACAGAGTATTAATTCAGTTTCTCACTGGGGGTTAGGGTTAGCATTGGCACAGTACTTCATGTCTGGAAGTATTTTTAGATTCATACCAGCAATTAGGTCCAGTCTTCTATAGTTTAATACTGCTCTACACCCACCAGATCTCTATTACCAGCAGCAGTTGTGTATTTTTAATTGCTTTCACTTGCTGTTTTCTAAAAATTCTGTTCCCAGGGATACGACTGTTACCTACATATTCACGCTCTCAGCCAAAAGGTATTAGAAAAGAGGTGCAAAGGAATAGGAGTCTAGAATTGACTTAATTCACCTGTCTTCCACAGAGTTTGTACCTCACGTCTGGTATTCCTGAGTGTCAGTTATCAACGGCAACAAGAAGAATGTTGTACTTGTTTAGAGGATGAATCAGTCAGCAAACGGAATTGAACAGAAGTTTGTGAAACGTGCTTTTATTTACAGTCATTTAAAATGTTTTAATTTTAATGTAGCTCCAAGTTAATAAATCTATTTTGTTGAAATTCTCACAAAAATCATTTTATTTATTATACCTGTATCTGAGGTGTTTCATAGCCTAACCAGAAAGTAAATCAAGAGGCATCTGTACTATTAACATTTTGTTGATAGTGACATACTAGCAAAAATTGATTTGGAAGTTATGAACACAGTATATTATTAACAGACTTCTGGTCCCAATAGAGGTTGTAAGTGGAGGAGGCAGTACATTACTTTAACTTTTTAGCTATAACTACCACTGACTAAAACTGAATAACTGAATAATAATGAAACAAAGTTTGAATGTACAGTGAGATATAGAAAGGTACATTTTACATGGGCATTAAACAATGTTAGACACAAGTTATGCATTCTTTTTAGATTAAAATATGGCTGTATAAATTATCAATGGCTGACCAGCGACCTGTACAGACTAGTATTAGGGGTAGGACCTTGTGGGCTGGTGCTCTTCTGATGTCACCAGAACATGGTCCATCTGAAGAGATAAGGATGTGATGGATACAATCACAGACTTGGGTGAAAAAGATCACGTTTAAGTCAGGTGATGATGAAGTAGGAATATTCAGTTTGTATAGGGTTCACTGGTTTGTTATGTTAACTGGTCAATGTTTTACAGCATATGGTGTTGAAAAGGTGCTTGTGGAAATAGTTAGGATGGGGCCTCACCTTTGGGTTGGGGTGTCTGCTGATGATGAGGCTAACAGGGCCGGGTCCACATTCGCTCAGGATGGCGTAGGCCTCGCTGAGCACCGCATGCCGCAGGCTCACAGAGTCCACCTCCAGGATCTGGTCTCCACGGCTACATGAGGAAACAAGGGAGGAAAAAAATGACCGAATGGAATCAGCTGTCCTTCCAAATTGGCCACAAACACAAAATAATGAAATTATGACAACATATTTTCTGACATGCTTCCAAATACAGTAGCATGCACTAGTAGCCATGGTCAAGGTACTTGCCAGTAAGTCATGTGGTAGAAATTACCCAGCTGGGTAAATCATTGTAAGTAGTTTAGAGTACAAACCTCACATTGTAATTTACTTTTGAAGAAAACCATCAGCTAAATAACCAAATAATAATAATAATAATAATAATAATAATAATAATAATAATCATCTCACATTGTAATTGACCTTGGACAAGGGTTGCCCTGAATATTATACAACTATATAATGTTATATATTTCAACTGCCATTAGGGAAGTCCCGAATATCGTGGGAGATATGACACCTTTCATGGCTTTCTCACAGCATCTACTGCAATGGTGCCAGCAGGAAACAAAACAGGGACGTGTTCCATCCTGACCCAGTGCAGCATGAGATCGCATAATCCCACCCAGCACAATGCGCTGTGCAAACACACGTCTGCATGGAAATACCTTCATGGAGGAAACCAAAGAATTTCCCCCACGGTCTCCCACTGCCGGCCTCGCCCTTCCTCAATTATGGTAACTGACACGTTTAAGCAGCCGTGCCAAGAACACACAAAATTATTTTCTTGCTAAGTGAATTGTCAAGTGTGCAAATATGTGCTCTTTAACTTTTTTCTCCCATTCTATATATCATTTTAGTACAATTATTCTCTCAGCAATTTCCAGAGTGTTATATACATAGCACTGAGAAACATATTAGCAAAATTTCTAGGCATTTATGCAATTAAGGGGAATTATAAACTACTGGCTGAAATAAGGAGGAAAAACATTTAGGTTTAAAAATACATTTAGTCATTGAGTGAAAGCTTTTCCCCCAAAGCAACATACAACCCAGAGTAAAGTGCATCTTATCACGGTCATTTCTAATAAACAATTATATAATAATATAAGTGTACACAATTCTATATCAAAAATTAATTTAACACTCATCAATTATCCTTAAAATCTTTACTGAGGCCAGAATGCAGGTGGTCCAGACCCAGTCCCAAAATTACTCTGCGCTAGGCTATGAAACTACGCCCTGGAGGGAACATCAGTTTATTGCAGGGAGGCCACACACACTATCGATAATTTAAAGTAAGAGTCAGAATCAGTTAACCCAAAACACATGTACTTGGACTGTGGGGGGAAACCGGAGCACCCAAAGGAAACCCACATGGACACAGGAACATACAAACTTCATACGGACTGGGCTTGATTTAAACCTATGTCTGAACAGCCTACATACTGATAATGCTTTTACATTATTTCATTAATGATTTATATGACACAGATTTATATAATGAATATAGTCCATCAAATTTTGTTAGCTGATTATAGGGTGGCTTCAGTCCGGAGCCTATCTCAGAGGTGATAGGCTATGAAACTGACCCTGGATGGAATGCAAGTCCATCACAGGGTGACCACACACACACCCATTCACATACTATGGGCAGTTTAGAGTGCCTAATCAATCTGAAACATGTCTTTGGACTGTGGGAGGAAACCAGAGCACCCAATAGAAATGCACACAGACGTGGGAAGAACATGCAAACGCCTCACAAACTGAGCTGGGTTCAAATTCACACCTGACAAGCCGAGGCACCGTGAAGCAACAGCACTACACACTGAGCCACAGTGGCACCCTTAATAATTATAGTTATGTATAACATTTAAATAATAACACAGGAAAAAACAAGTAGAACTCAGGCTGAGAGCCAGGTTTCCCCACCTGAGCCTCCCATCCAACTTGGCAACAGAGCCTGGCGACAGGCTGTGGATGTAGATCCCAGGTGTGCTGTTCTCCAGTGTGAGGCAGCAGGCCCCAATCCCCAGGCCGACGCCTTCCTCTGAAAGGACACGATACTGTCAGCCAGGAAGGTTCTGCAGATCACACAGTTGACAGCAGTTTTGTCCAACACTGGCCAACTCAACATGAGGTGAAAGACACATACCAAAGAAAGACCTACAAATTAGCAAAGGCCAAAGGCAACCAGAACTAGAACTCTGTATATTTTTGTACATAGGATATGATTGTGACGCTTTCTGCTGTCAATAAATGCATATCCAGCACTGTGTTACAGTGGTCTTGAGCTTATCTTACACGTAGGTTGTGAGGCAGGGTACATCCTGGATGGGATGCCAGGGCAATCAAACACACACAGATTCACTTACAGCAATTTACTGTCAATAATTCACCTGAAACAAACATCTTTTGACTGTGGGAGGAATCCCACATGGAGAGAACCTGCACACTCTACACAGGCTGAGGCAGATTCAAAGCCGGGTAAAGTGCAGGCACAGTGAGGCACCAACATGATGCCTTGCTTTCTTTTCCTGTGCTTCTCAAAGTACAGTAAGGAATATGTCATCCCCATGATGAAGAAGCAATGAATGTAAATTATTAAATGGTTGTGTGATCTACACTGATATTTCTACGCATATCTGCACCAAATGCTATAACACGATCAGTGCACTTCCATATCAGCTTCAGCAGGGCACACACCTTTGTGAAGCGTGACCTCCATCACGATGCGGTCCTTGGGTCCGGGACCCCTGCGGGAGGCCATGTCGCTATCTTCAGTCCCTGGCACTTGGAGCGCTCCTCCATCAGTACTGCAATGTTGAGATGCAGAGTGGCTGGGCCAGGGCGTAAGGCTTGGGCTACGCAGACGTGTACGCACCGTCAGGGTCACCACACCCTTCTTCAGTTGCTGGAAAGAAACAGGAAAAGTGCTCTGATCATCACTGAACACCCTGTCCATCTAACCCCCAGCACTTTGGTCATCCCTCAGCACTCCGATCGTCCCACTTGCAGCACTCTCATCCTTCGCTCAGCCCCTACTTCAGACACCCTGCATGATCTCAACAACAAGAACAGCCATTGTAAATAACAAAAATCGGCCGTGGCACGTCAAAGACTTTGGAAGAGTTCTAACGTCACTTCTTACAAAACAGTTAGTTCCTTCCAAAAACTGCGAGTTGGTGAGATTTAGAATGTTACCAAAAACAGGTTCTAATAAATTAAATTACAAAGTTGAATTACAAAATACCCCTGAGAGAAAATGTTGTTGGGGAAAAGCAGCAGGTTTTTAGTATGAAGAAACTTAAAAAAAATATTCTATCAAAATGGGAATGATAAAATTCAGAGGATCAAGGGATTTTTAATATAAGAAATGCAATGGCTGTACTGTCACAATCATTAAAATACACAATTCTGAAGCCTATACAGAGATCTCAGTTACATTTGCCTTTCTCTTGATAGATTTGGAAGACAAGGTCAACAGGCTATTTGATGATGTACAGACCTGCTTTTGAAGTATTTGTTCCTGTAGTGAAATAAATTCTTTATTAAGTTTCCACAAGTAAGAAATGGTATATGTTAAATTTCTGAGAAATTGTTATTAGTTGTAATTGTAATTTGTAATGATTATTGTTATTAGTAAACATCTATCTCTATAAGTCTATCTGTCTGTTTGATTGTTGCTTCTGTGCTTAACTATTTAGGTGTGTCAAGTTCAGCCTTTCTTACATCAAGCATCAGCTTTTTGTCTTTCATAAAGAGGGGTAGTTACCTTTTTCAATGCCTTTTCAATACCTTCTTGAACACCATAAACCAGCTAATACCTTGTTGGAAGGTTAAGTGTTAACTGGGAAACACAGTACCTCGGCACAGGTAACTAGGAGCTTAGAAATAGCTAGTAGGGTTTATGGGCCTTTTCTAGGTTCATACAAACACATTCTGTACTCTCCTGCTTTGAATCAGTGTCATTTTTCCCAGCGACAAGCTGGATATACAGAACCAGTGCTTGCAGTGGAAAAAATAGTGAATTTTGATTTCTGCAGGGAATAAAAGATATTGGAAAACACTGCTGATGTCGCAATATATATTTCTTTAATAAAGGAGGCACAAATTTCAAAGTAGGAAACACTTGTGCTGGTTTGCAGCTTAACATCATGCCCTCTGGGTCATGAAATGTAGCTATGAGGGTTATTATGAAAAATCACGATGAGGCGTTTGTTTGGAGAGCAGCTCAGCCAGAGAATCTGGTTTGCCAGGGCTGAAAATATTATCAGGAGCAGGTTCACAAGAAAAAGTCCCAATACTGAAGAGGTACAAGTACCACACACTGCTGTCTGATGGCAAACTTCAAGCCCAGGATTTAATGAACGAACTGTTGTCTTTGGATCAGTTTTCACAGGAAGTTCCTTAATTTTCTTTGAACTTAGCATCATCTCTGATCTATAAACAAGAAGCCTGTTTTGCGTTTGTTGTAAAAAACAAAAAGCTAAAACATCCTGTTTCCAAATGCTGCCTGCATGTTCTGTATCTGTCTCCTAGTCAAACTCCAGCAAGTAAAAGCAGCAAGTGCAAGTTACCTTGAAGGTCTGGATGGCCTGCTGGTGAGTGAGACCTTGGAGGGACTCCCCATTCACCTCAAGAATCTCATCCCCTGGAAGGGATAAAGGCAATAGCAGTATTGAATGACATATACAAGGTGGCACAACTTACCACACCAAGGGATTCTGTAACCTTTGTCTGAGTGGAAACTGTTACCTGCAAGTGCTAAAACACATCATAGTCTCTACTGAACCGTTGTATTTTCACATGTAACACCCCCTCCTTGCTTGTAGAGCTGAATACCCACTGGAGGTCCATATAGATAAGTAAGTAGATTCAAACTAGACATGACGCTGTTATGGCTAAGGCCATGGGGCAGCAGGTAGCATGGTTGAATAGTGCTGCCTTCTTGCACTCAAAGGGCTTGAGTTTGAATCTCACACCTGCTATAGCATATATAGTGTATTAGATAAAGGAAATCACCTTAAACAGATACACTAAACTACCCATTTGTATGAATGTGTAAAGTAGCTTAGTATACAGAGTTAATATTACACGTTGCCTTAGAAAAAAGCACCATCTAAATGGGATTAGTTGTTAAATTTTTTGGCTAGTAAGTGGATTTGTATGTATGCTAATATCAGATTCGGACACAACACGTGAACATACCCTCTTTCAGTCTTCCGTCCGCAGCAGCTGCCCCATTGGAGAAAATTGTCTTGACAAAAATCCCCATGCGTCCACGGGCAGAGTCTTGTCCCCCAACAATACTGAATCCAAGACCCTTTCCAGCATACACAAGTACATTAGTTATGTTTAAAAGCTTATTACAAATGCAAAAAGGCAAATAATTTTATGCAAAAATGAGACAGAATGTGATGTTGAGGTTAATTTAATGTTTTGACTACATGCAAAAAAACCAAAAAAAAAATTAGTTTTACTTTGGAACCATTTTTTACATATATGTGTATGTGAAATGCTAGAGAAAAAGGTCTGCTGAGTCACTCACCTTGCCCTGTCCTTTCATCAGGACAATGTTGGAGATAATAGAAGGATGGGCCAGTCGCCACGGAGACTCTACTTGAACCGTGCTAAGGGAACGTGCAGATTTCTTGATTTGATATTCCTGAGGTGGGGACACACATATGAGAAATATAATTAAAGCAGAGACTCAGATTTCTTCGTCCCACCTTATATAACTCCAGTAAAGCACCGTCTGTACTGAGTGGCCTTTTCTGTATGACTTTACTGCAATTTTTCTTTTGCATATTAATTTTAATTCATTTCAGTATAACACGTATCATAACAAAGTGCATAATAAAAGATTACGTGTGGTTAACAAAAGTGACAAAAGAGAGAAAGTAAAATCATTGCAGGAAAGAGAATACTTTAAATAAATGCAGAACTTATTTTGCGGATGCAATAATATGAAATAAACCACCTGGCAACTGAGGAAAGGAAAAGAAAAAAACCCAGGCCAAGGAATAGTGAGAAAAATAAACATCTCCAGTTAAAAGACCAGAAGCTGGTCACCCTTCAGGAAAATTTATGTGAAGGACATAAAAAACATACAGATTATGAAATGCATTGTCCTCAGTTTGTCTAATTCAACTTGTAATATTGTGATTATCTAACAATATTAATGCTGTTTATGGAAAAAAGCAAGAACTTAATGATTATCGTCAACTTCCTTGCCAAAATAACTGATTGATCAAGTATCAGTGAATGACAGTGTTCACTGTGTGGCCTGCTGTGTTACAGCAACACCTAAAGCTGACTTTAGTATCTATCCTAAGACTCCTCAGCTGAGAGCTTCAGCAGCAAAGGCAGCTTCTAATGAGGTGGAAAGCGGGCCTGAGATGTAGCTGTCACAGCTGTACCGACACACTGACCTGACGAAGGCCCGTGGTGTCAGGCTGCTGGGGCAGTGAGTGCTTTCGAACCCTGCATTGCGCCCCCTTCTCTGTCAGGTCAAACACAGCATCCCCATTCTCCACAACCAGCTCGTCGTTTTCACCAACTGATTCTAACCGGCAGCTTCCTCCTGGGGAAAAAAACACACTTGATTCTTTAGTTCAAGCAAATTTTTTAATTCTGCTCAACTTGGACTGGACCACAGGCTCGTGTTTAGTCTGGAACAACTTTTTAAAAGTTTTAAAAACAACAGTCAGTCGCAGCATGTCAGCTGTTACTTATTCAAAGCAGGTTATGTACAGATTTGCAAGGTTTGATAATTTGCTGATCATCAGTGTCCTGAAAGATGTAAACTGTACATGCAAAAAAATCAATAAAGAAATTATTAATGTATAAAAGCTAGGGCTAAACTATACAAACTTCCCTGACCTTGAGATCGACTTCGAAACTTCATTGCTGTTGGGCTGTGACAGGCTGATTTGGGCCCCTTAGCGCATCCCAGACCATCAACTTTATCTGCATCTGTGAACTGTCAGAAAACAAAAAAAAAATCAGTCCCATTCTTTCGAGGTGAATCCTTCAGCAAAAGAGCTCCCGGCGCTCAGTGAACTGCAAGTATTCAAAACTGACACCTGAAAGGGGCAAATGGAAGGAAGTCAGGACGAGAAACATCTGCAGGCACGGGAGGTGCACAAGTAAAGGAAATAACTGTTGTACAGGAGCCTTTTCCCATCACCATGGAAGCCACGTGACATTACTTAACATCCCCCACTTCTTAATATGATGTATAGTGCAGCGTGTCATTGCCAGGGTAACAAATGTCACAAGCTCCCTGATGGTAAACAATGGCTTCAGTGATCCCCTCCTGCGCTGAAAAGAAAATGTTGGAAAATATAGAACAGAAGAATCTAACTTATACTTTATCATTCTCTTCTCTTTTTAATGATTTGAAATTAAGTTAAGACCTATAGGGTAAAAGCAGTGCAAGCGATGTCTGAAAGTATGTAAAGACCTTGAAATATGCATTAAAAAACTATACTTTCTTAAAAGAAGAAAGGACGTTAGTCTGCACAGAAGTTTTAACCAAGGTTTGGTTAACCATCCTTTAGCTTGAAATCTGTTCAAGCCATTTGTGCCGTTCGCTTTGAAGAGCAACTTTACAAATATTTTTACACTGGTGAGGCTTCAGAGGTCAAGGATTTGGGAGGGTTGTAACTTACTCTTGTGGTTGTGTTACAATGGCACTTTGTCATAACTGTACAGTTTCCTGTAGGTTCCCAAGCACCAAACAAATAAACTTACAATTTATTCATTTAGCTTAAACTTTTCTTTAATGTGATTTTAATGTGAAATGTGAATTTACAGTAAGCCACTTACAATAATTTACCCCATTTATACAGTTGGGTACTTTTTACTGTATGAATTATTGTATACGTACCTCAATGAAGTTTACTACAGCAGGAATGGGATTCAAACCCAGTACTTCATATTTCAAGGTGACAGCACTAAACACTGCAGCATCTGCTGGCCCTTAACAATAATGCTATTAAACAAGCAAATAAGTGAATGTCAGAAGTGTTACTGGATGTAGCAGACACATAGACATCTACTCGCCTGCTACCTGCTTCAGTCAGACAGCTTTTGCAAGAGTGCTCGAATCACACAGACAACTGCTCAGAGCAAACCAAAGTCTCCAAGCCAAACAAGGTTTCCCCAACCTTTGTTTTACTGGCCTCCCATCTTCCTCCCTACCTGCTTCCAATCGCACTGCAGAGGAAAGTGCGCAGTCACAGCCTCCAATGCTGGACAAGTAGGACCCAGTGAGCCATGAGCCAGAGCCAGCACTCACAGGGGGCTGCGAGCATCTCACATGTCTCTCTGCAGAGATTTTCCCCTGTCAGGTCTTCACTGTCCCTCTTCCACCAGGGTACGTGTGATTTGACAAAACAGCTTAAGTCTTATTGATGTCCAGGAATGAATAGAAGATTTCAAGGCCCTTTTTGTGCAGGTAGGGTGTAATGGTTAGAGCTCATGCTGGTCATATATTTGAATCCCATCTCCTTCTGTAGTACCCTTGATCACGGTACTTACTCTGAATAAAATAGTAAAAATGACCCAGTTATACAAATATTTACGATAAACACTATAGTTGTAAGTAGTTCAGTACACAAACGTTGTGAGTTGTTTTGGAGAAAGGCATCAGCTGAAAAATTATAAATAATAATGTAATATTCACTCTTGAGGAGAGGTGGGCAGCCACTAATACTTGGACTGCCAGAGGTTTAATTTCCTAGGTTTCTTTGCTTTGAGAGTTTTTTGTTTCCTCTGCTCAGTTGCCAACTGGCTTGTCTACATATTGTTTGCACACCATTATTTTTGCATCTTGGTTTTCAAGTAGAACAGTCAACAGCACCCAGAAAGCATAATCAAGCACAGAAAAGCAAAATATGTCAAAAAAACAATCTGTACTTTTTTGAACAAGTACATCTCTTGTGTTTTTAATAGATTTTAATAATTATATCCACAGGAAATTGGCTTTTTTAACTTTGGGAAGTTAGGGGAACTAATTTGATTAGGGAATTGTCAGCTGTCAGATCTGCCAACGCTTTGCAGCTTGAATGACTTTAATAATGATTCAGGCTTGGCAGGAGTCAGTGCCCCACTCACTCACACACACACACACACACACACACACACACACACACACACACACACACACACACACACACACACACACACACACACACGCAGAGTGACAGGCAAAGCTGCTTGTTTACGATCCACAGGGAATACCGCAACTGCACCATTTCCAACAAAAGATTGTCTCTAGCTCCTTCCTGTGTTTCCCACATAGGATTAGAAACTCCAAAGAGGAAAACAAAAAAAATCACCCAGCCCACAGAGATCTGAGATATGCATCTTTGAAAGCAGCTCCCCGGAGGATGCATGCTTTCAGAGTCTTGATATTTACATTTATTCAATTATTTACTATTTTTTCTTCAACTAAACATGTAAAGCTATGTACAGTGACAGTTTGTACTCATTCATACACCTGGGTAATTTTTACTGAACCAATATGGGTTCAGACCCTTAGTGATGGGTACTACAGCAGGTGGTAGAATTCAAACCTTTTGTCAGCTAAGGTAGTTAGAAGACCCGTCCATCTTAGGGCAGACACTCATAGACACACACAGACAATATGGGCAGTTTAGCATCACCCGTGCACCTGAAACTAGTCTGGAGGAGAAATCCCACATTAAACACTTGGAAAAACAGACTGAGACCAATCGGACTGCATATTTAAACCAACTCAGTGCTGTGAGGCAGTAGTGCTACCAACTACTCCACTGTGCTGCCCTATTGCAAAGAAAAATGCTAAATAACCTGCAGGAGCAAGAACCCCTGAAATATCCTTTGATTTCATTGTACAGTTATGGGTCATGGAAGAGAAAACACACTGTACTGAATGAGCTGTGAAGGACAGTCATGGGTGGTTGGTTTTCATTTATCATATTTCATTGATAAAGAATCCTGCACTTCATTATTCATTTTTTCATTACCAGCCTTTACCCAAAGTGATACAAACTGCTTTCTTGGCTCCGTGGCATGTGTGCATCAAGAGTATCATCAATTGGATTTAAACCCACAACCTTCTGGTTGAGCCGGAATTCTATTCACTGCTTCTCAAAGACATAGCAGGGAGACACCGCTTGTGTGATTCAAAGACCTCAAAAACACCTTGGGCAAAATAATTCAGAAGGACTGGGGGACAAAGGAAGGAGACGTGGCAGATTTCAGTCACTGATGAGATGGTTGAATAAGTTCTACATCAAAGACACTTTGAGGAGGTTCCTCTGAGGTGAACTGGGCCATTGACCTCAGCAGGAGCTCTGGAATGGTAATGTGGTTAAACACGGCACACAAGCAGCTCCTGTTCTTCAATAGGATGGAAACATTATACAGTCTGGCCCACCGACTACAGCCTAAACAGGCCTGCAAACCTGGTTACTTAGCATCTTGATTCATTCCCTTGCTGTAAATAAGAGCAGCAGAAGAAAACACACTTTACTGCATTGCTTTTGCAGCTTTTTCTTCAAGCTTTGCTGCATTGATACCTCCCTTCAGATCAGCAATGCTGGTGGCTTTTCAGTAGCCCAACCCCTCCATGCAGACCTTTTAAAAACTGTAAATTAAATCACTTTGGTCAATAATTTTGCTTAAAATTTTTGTCAGATCATTGGATCATGTGATCAACCTTGTGATCTGACTTCTGATAAATTATTGATGTGTTTAAGCGACTGAACTGACATTTGAGGTGGTTAAAGCACGCTGATGACAAGATAGCACTGAAAGCTGCTTAGAAGAATTCCACACACCCAGTATTAAAATGCGGATCTGATATGGCAGTTATCCACAACGCAGAGTCAGACCTCCTGACTGCTCCCCCCCTCCTTCTGAAGGAGGCGCATGAGGAATGCTGCAGACGCCGAGCACATCAGTAAATGGTGCCGGAGAGGGGTGGCAAGATGGAGACATCAGACTGAGGACAGCCAAGACGTACCGGGGACTGGGCCGGCAGGCAGCGGCCACCAGGCAGCACGACATCCTCCGCTTCCAATTGCAAGTTCTCCCGGCTATTCTCAAGAGGCGCCAGAGCTCCCTCGGATGAGCACGTGCTCACAAGGTCTGGCAGGCTGGTGGAGGGGTACTTGAGAAAGTCAATGTTGGACTCCTCCTGGAACAAAACAGAAAGAGTGAGCATGAGTGTGTGTGTGTGTGTGTGTGTGTGTGTGTGTGTGTGTGTGTGTGTGTGTGTGTGTGTGTCTGTTTGCATATATTTAAGACCTGTCTGTATTACACTCAGCCCTTTTAACATTTCATGTTTTCATTTCTGATCCCCTCAGGGTCAAGCTGTGTCTTCTCATCAGAACTAACCAGGTGCTAAAACATACTGAAAGCAGATGGTAAAAGTAAACAATTTACCTAGTGCAATGCAGTGTTTACTAGATCTCACTGATGCAAGATGGTCAAAACCTCAGCAGAATTCTTTTTTGTTTATTTTTATTTAACTGAAAACACATCACAATGTAGGAATTTTGCCCAGGAAAGAAGACTTTTCATTCTCTTCCCACAAGAACATGATTTCTTCAACCATATGTTATAGATACAGCTCTGTTCTCTTCTGTTCTTAGTTTCTTCATCATCATCCTTTTTATTATTCTTATTATTACTATTATTATTATTATTATTATTATTATTTTGTTGTTGCTGGGAGAGTGTGAAGCACAACATTTACAGCCATCATCTTTCAACCAAATGACATTGGTTTTGAATCTCATACACTACCTACTATGATTAAGGAATGTACCGTGAAAGAATACCCTGCTGCTTAAACAGGAAAATTATTGCAAAGTGAATTACCTAACACTGTACGTTCCCTTGAACTAAAATGTGAGCTAAATAAAGATTAATAATAAGATTAACAAGAAGGACATTCCCTTCCTGTGGATACCATCACCACTTGCTGGCTTTTCCGCTAACTGCTGCACTCACCCTGCTGGCCACCACCAGCTGAACCAGTCCAGAAGTGGCGCGCAGGACGGCCACAGCCTCCTGATGTGAGAGCCCAACCAGGGACTGCCCGTTAACCATCAACAGCTCATCTCCCACCTTCAGACGGCCATCCCTGGAGATAGAGCAGCTACATTTCAATAAAAACATCTTTCACATGAACTTTGCAGAATGGATAGAGTGGTGCATCTGGGCCTGACAACCTCCAGTCCACAGTGTCTACTGGATTTCCTTTAAATTCATCTCCTAAAATTCTTATCTGGTTAGAACTGGTAACTGGATGGGAACTCTTCAACCTCCAGACACTGCACTACTGTAGTACATAAGAGAGTCATGTGTATAGAACTCTGCTGGTTCCTGTGATGGAAAAGATAATAAATTGACCATGAAAGATGTTTTAAAACTTTTGGATTGTTTCAACATGGAAACGCATTTTAACATTTTTTAAAAGTACCTCATTAAACTGTGTATACTGTACCTCAGGATTGGTACGTAAGGCTTACTTTGCATTCTCAGTCTCAAGAAGTACAAAGACATGGAACCATGATGTTTACTCAACATGACAAAACGTTACCTCTTGGTGGCTCCTCCATCCTCTATGTGGGCCACAATGATGCCATGAGGAGAGCGCTTTGAACCCCGGCCCCCTGTGATCTGCATTCCCAATCCATCCTGCCCCTTCACCATGTGCATCTTCCAGATCCGACTGCCTTCTCGGAGCTTAAGACACAAGTGCAAAGACATGGGCTGTTAGAATTGCTAATGGAGACGATTTTTTTATTATTATTACTACCATTATGATGCTTTTTTACAGCATCAGCTGCTTTTACCCATAGAAATTACAGGTGTATCCATTGACATAGCTATGTACTTTAATTAAGCACCTCAGGTCAAACCCTGTCCTCGAAGGTCCAATATGAACCTTCCCACCATGACCATGATGCTGGATTCAAACCCAGCCTTTCCCAGTGAACATGTCAGAGGTTAGGTAGCTTATTCCTGCACTAAGACTGGGTTTTAAACCACTAATCTGCAGTAGACTTAGTCACCAAGTCAAGATCAGCAACACTAATGTCAGGACACCCTATTTGGGGGGGTCAATCTTTCAGGATTATAGATTAACACCTGAACCTCTGCCCCCTTCTTTCCTAAAATCCCTACTTAGATTTTAAAATCTAATTGTTCACATTTTAATTCTCATTGTAAATTCAAGATTTGTATGTTACAATTATGCAAATACAGTTTCTTAGCTGAATGTCTAATGATTCCAGGATAGGCTCTGGACTGCTGGAGCTCTGACCAGAGAAAACTGGTTAGGAAATATGGATGGATGGATCTATGGATGGATGGATGGATGGATATAGTAATTGCTCACATTTTATTGCCACAATATTAGACATATTAAGCTGAAAGGGAACACATACATACACATTCTAATTAACTCTTTCAAGTAAAGTCAAGTAAAGAGAAAATCAATATCGAAATTGTACCAAACCACTTTCTGTATAGTGATGTCTTCCACTCAGCACATCAACAGTTTGCTGCAAATTTACCATTAAGTGCAAGACTGGGAAAATCTGTTCAGATCTGCTTCTTCAAAGGCATCTCTGCACTTTGTAAAATACTGACAGGCTGTAAAATCGGATCTTTTACTGGAGATCTACAGAGCCCAGTAGGACGCTCTCAAAGCACCGATGAAGACTGAATAATAAGAGCTATAAGAAAACAATGGAAAGTGGAACTTTACTATGTTTATTACACTGGCTCTGTTACTGTAGTTTTACTTTTCAAAAATAAATGAATAACAAATGTGTCTATCCCAGTGTGGAGGAAGCCCCAGGACCCAACTAGTTGTCTAAACAGTCCCCGCTGACCCCCCAGTCCTTGGATCGGTTAAGCTGCAGGCTGTATGACCAAACATTGCTCAGCATGACACAACCCTAAACACCAGGTTGTCACGCAGAAACATCCAGATGGGGAAACCTGAGCAATCACTCCCCAAAACCTGAACAATTTTTAGCTAATAACTAATAAAGATTATCATGTAGCGTCACATAACACCGCAGGGTTGTTCTTGGTCAATAACTTACTAATAGATATTTCAAATGAAAATCTTCCCCTTTGGTGCAACGTGTCTCTGAAGGCATTTATTCTGACCAAGGTCTAATAAAATCAGTCATAAGCAACACCTTTTGTACACAAATATAGGACATTACTCCAAATGAATGTTCTATCCAGCCCTGAGGGAAATGCTGATGATGACTCATAAAGTTATCACTATACGCAAATAAGTTATATAAAAGGTAAATGTATTCAACTGTTGTAATTGCGAGTAAATGCTTTCATATTTTTTCAATCTACCCTCAATGGCATAAAAACCAAAGGAAAGTGCATAACACTGAGATTTTATACACACTGGAGGAACACCGAAGCTCTCCGCAATTATCATTAATACTAGTCCAGAGGTACATGTACTAGATGATAAAACATTTTGACTTCTACAAGTTCAGACAAAAGTGTTTTGCTGAACAAAAGCTGTGCAATGTGTTATTGTGATTATAATTGCGATGGTTTTAATGGTTTTTAATTTGTGCCATTTTATTTACTATGAATGATAATGATGACCTTTAATTACTATCTGCATTTATAAGCCCTTTGCAAATACACCCATTTGCACAACAGTGACATTACAATATTTACTTCCACTGTTAGCAAAATAAAGAATAGCAAATAGTAAAATTAAGAATATTCTGATATTGCAAACCATACATTTATAACAGCTGTAACAATTTACAGCACAAATCTTCACTGTGATTTAAATGTTAATAAGAGCATCAGTGTGAAGGCAACCATACCACCTGAGACGTTACAGCTCATTTGAAAAGTAAAGAAACTTTATACTGTATGACTAGGAGTTCCCAGTTAAAGAGCAAAACTATCAGAAGTTACCAGGAATTGCCTCCTATGATGCAGTGGTCAAGTTAGACTGAGTGACCCAAATGTAACCCTTGCTAATCCACCGTATCGGTAAACTCACATCTCAATGACTTCAGCAATTCAGCTGATTTGAACAACCGGTTGAGAAAGTAGGTACAGCACAAAGGTGCACTGCGCTACTCATGTAATTTATTGTTCCTGTTATTCATTCACTCGGCTAATGTGTTTATCCAAGGGCGCTCTTAGCAACATACACAGCTGGGTGCTCGCCGAAGCAACGCGTGCCAGTCACCTTGCTCAAGGGTATAACAGCAGTCATTCAGCCAGTCAGCCCTGCAGGTGGAGGGACACGGGGACACCAGCGTGCTGTTTGTGTGGAAATGAATGGGGATTCCAGCAAGTGACATGTAAAGTCATGTTTCTCCTATGGGCTGGAATTTTTCCAGGGCCCTGTCCTTTACAGTGGTAAAAGTACAAGTCTCCCTCCACTAGAAGAATTATATTCAAATTCAGCAGTAATCCAGTCCCAAGGGGACAGGTTGATCCAATCGAGAGTTTAATCGACATTCTGAAACTTGTCCATTCATTTTCACGTGTGTCGCTCAAACTGTACATGCATGCTATGCGGCTGAGTCTTAATGTGCCTTAAACTACTTTGTTTTAACTGACACATGCTTTGTTGCTTGGACAACTTCCTGAAAATATATGCAAAAACTTTTTTGGCTGCATCTTTGGACGATATAAAAGGGAAAATTAGCAAGTTGTTTTGGGGGGAAAAAATCCAGAAAAGCAAACCAAATATAAAACTACTGTCTGAGTTAGAAAACTAAGTGCTTGAACATTTACATTTATGATGCTCACAGTCAAAACAATTTATGGTAACATTTCCACTTCAGGAATATAAAATGTGTTTTTACCCAGTGATGAGAAGAATTTAAATAATTTCAGCCACATTTGCCTTTTTTAAATATGGGATAAATGAAATTTGACAGCTAGCAGGCTTTCTTATACATTAATGCAGTGGGCAGAGAAGTTGCGTGTTGCTTCTATCTGACACTGACAGACAGCTTTTTCAATTCACCCATCCATTTGTTAAATAACATTTATTCTGCAGGTGATTTTATGAAAACACTCCTCCAGGAGATTCTCGAAACAGAACATGGTCTAGGGGTGCTGCACTTAACTGAACTATAATTGTCTTCCGCCAAGATGTTTTAACAGCCTCCTTAGCTACACTCCAATTGTCAGATGTTGGAAAGGAGATAGAACACATGAGCTTCCTGCAGACCAAGGCCAGAACCAGGAGCTTGGGCCCCTGGGGAGGTCAAATATTTGGACTCACCTGGCTTGACAGCTCACTGCTCAGGGATTCGGTCCTGCAGCTTTCAGAATGCCGGAGGCGGGGGTGGTCAGGAGGTGGGGCCACATCTCCCCCACTTTGTACCTCTATGGGCTGGGAAACCACAGAGCCCACCTCCGAGCATGTGTCCACAAGGCTGTCTGCTTCTGGGGATGGGAGCTCTGTGTCTGTGGAGTCATAGCCATTCTCTTGCCAGAGGCCACGGGGCAGTGAGCAGCGGGACACCACCCCCAGCTTGCGGGTGCGCTTGCCGTTCTGTCCAAGGCCACCCCTGGAATCGAACGAAACACTGTGGCGGTGCTCAACAATTGCCCCACCACTAGCAGTTCCGCCGCTGCCACTGCACGGAGGGAGGGGGGCCTTGCGCTTGATTCGACGCAGCATGATCAGATAAATGCAGCCACCGTTCCAGCACTGGTCAGCCAGGTAACTGAGAAGAAAAGACAGACATCCTTCTGTTAGTGAAGGTTGTGATCTCTGGTCCTTTAGTGGTCCTGTGCACAAGGGGCGGAATGAGCTCCCCTTCTCCCTCGGAATTCTTGAATCCTTTCAGTGGTATCATTCAATCTTACTGTGCTTCAATGTTTCTGCATCTATCTATAATGCTTTGCCACTTTCCTTTACTCTGAGTTGTTAATCTCTTTGGAGAAAAGAGTCTGCTAAATGAATAAATGTAAATGTCCCAGGAGACTTCCTGCCCTATTTCCCCTGAGAAAAGTATTCAGCATGAATGGTTCTAGTGAAAGGTCTATATAAAGGAGAAAAAAAAAACAGACATAAAACCATTTGAGCATTTATAAAACAAAAATAAAGACAATATGCAGTACGTCAGCATAGCTGTCAAATGTAATCATGCTGAGCTATTCATTGTGATGACGGAGAGATCCAAAATGCCACCTTCTGTGAAAATTTAGACATCCATTATTTAGTTATTTTTTATGCAGCATCTACAAAGTGGTTTTTCTAACGCCCTTTTTTTCTGCTGCCGGCTGAGCGGTTCTTGGCAACAGACTTAATAAGACCTGTGTGAGATCAGATCATCTGTTTGCTCAAGCAGCTTGAGTTTGGACGGCGGTCACATCTGAAGCAGCTTGACTTTGTTCGGTAATATTTACGGTCTGCTCAGATTGATCGCACCCCGCTGACCATACGGAAAGCCCAGCAAGGAAAACAGCCATATACAATGTGGAAATCACTCTCCTTCTCAGAAGGAGAATTAACACTACATATTACTCGAGTAAACGTTTGCTTAGATTAATAGGTCTGAGGGTTCTACTGAAGCTTGGCTCCTGACGGGCAACAAGATCACAATGACATGGGAATTGTAACATTTATATTGAACGTTTTGCTTGGTACACACTTTCAGCCTTTTCAGACAGTGATGTCTTAATGATCCCTGTTTCCATTTCCAAGCCAAAGACATAACTGAACACAAATCTTCCCTTAGGCTAAATCATCATCTGAAAATGATGGGAGTTCTCAGACTAACAGCAGCATTTATGAGAAAAGAATGTCAACAAAGGATCACAATGATTATCAAAAGCACATTTTCATCATACCATAAGGCATACATTAACTACATGCTCCCTTTCACCAATATGAACCCTTTCTACAGTACATGTCAACCTGAGCGATACCTGTAAGGGGAAAATGGACAAAAGAGTGGAAGCAAACGTAACGCATAATTGTCCTACATCTGAGGGAGCTGCTGCAGAAAAGCTGGGAAGATACGGCAGCTCGTTCCTTGATGAAACTTGTCAGCTGTACTCAAACTAAAACCAGTATTCAGCGGGAAGAATTCAGCAAGGAAAATAATGAAGCACTATCATTTTCACATTCACAACTAGTACAGCTGGCTGGTTATGGGATCTGTCCCTTATGTCCTGTAAATTTTCATACAAATGGCAGTCCACTCAGCTGCAACACCTTTGAAAATATAAACATATTGAAAATATACAGTGTAGTGCTTCATATCACAATGTCCTGTGAACCATCTGCTGAACAACTGCACTGCAGTGAAGAAGCCACAGCAACAATTACTGAAAACGTCAGTAAACACAGGAAAATTTTACATAATTCTGACAATACACAAAATAGTCTGGTCTTCTTAAGAAGTAAAATGTGGAAAATAAACTGGAGTCAACAAGAAGAAGGCAAATTACACAGATGGCAATGTGGAAAAAAAGCATAAGTTCTGTGCAACCACAGATCAAAAAGAGCAAGATAAGGCTACACACCGTGAAGTTTCCTGGCATCATGTGCCTCTCAGGAAACACTGTGAGAAATGAGCTCCACCTCAGTCCTCTGCCTTCGAGTCAAAGCCAAGCTGCCTTCATGTACATGCATGTGTCACTCATCATTCATCATGTTCCCTATACACGCGGAAACCCTCTGTCAGCACCCCATGCAACACACGACAGCCCCCCACATCCCAACTACCCTGTGTGTCACCGTGGTCACAATGCCTAACAAAGCATCTGCTTACTGCCCGAAAACACCAAACAAAGAGGGGGCCAAAAAAATCCAGCTGATCAGAACAATAGAGAGAAAAGTCACAATTTCCACTGCAGACAGGAGAGGAAGTAAACTGTCTGAGAGAAAAAATGAATAAGGATTGTTAGAAACCAAGTATTGAACCACATTGCACAGCCAATATTCACAACTGGAACAGGTTCTGGTGGGATGGAAGAAAACCCAGAAGTGTTCATCAAAAATGAATTAATTAGCTCTGATTTATAATTAACAAGAATCTAAACTGAACTTGAAATTTGCCTGAACATTACTGCCAAAAAGTGTTGCCTGCAAACATTCTCGACAGTTTACCCAACATGGCAGTCTTATTGATGGTTGACGGATTGTCTTAAATGATCGTCTTTGTCATTGCTTCTTAAAGAAAAAACAGGGTAGAGGGAACAACCGGGAGACGGGAAAACGCTCGGCTCCCCGCTAAAGCCCTCTAGTTGAGCACTGAGTGGCCCAGGAACCAGCAGGTGGCTCCTTAGGCCTGGAATGGAGAGCTGAGAATGAATGATGGGGAGTAAATATTGGTTCACTTGGAAATACAGCAAGATGAGCATAAATATCAGCACACATCTCCTTTAAAGCAAGGAATAAAAAGTATGTTCAAAACATCTCAGGTATTTCAACCGATTAACTGAACTGAAATAAACGTCACTCTCAGTCTGTAAGTCTACCTGCACAGGGGGATATTATTTGATCTTGTACACATGGTCACTTCAGCACTTAATCTTTACCATTGCAAAGTACTCTGTTACTTCAGTGATGATTTTACTGCTCTGCATCCATTGGAGTGTCTTTTGTTTCCAGCTCTTCCAGTATAAAAGCTCAGCACGTAGTATTTGTTTTATCTGTAACTTGTCTGTCTGTAGGGTAAAGTGCTACATAAGAATAAAAAAAATCTTTTGATCTGTATTGTGTGGGATTATAGTGCATGTTGTACTAATTTCTTTGTTGTGATCAAAGGTTTCACATTAATTTACCTTAAATAAGCAGAATGGTTTACAATGGTTTGCAACTTACCAACAGCGAAGTAAGTTAATGATGAATCTGGGAGAAGTATGAGGCACGCACACACACACACACACACACACACACACACACACACACACACACATGCAAAGACACACAGAAGATGACATTAAGTGCTATGTCCGCTGGTCTCCAACTACCTGTCTGGATCTGAGAAGGCAAGTTGAAGAGTACAGTTTGTTCCTAAATGATCATATTACAAATTACCCTGAATCATACAAATGAAGCATTTCTGCCTTGGACCGGACCATCCTCAATCTCAGCCAGTCTAACAGCGCTACCTATGAGTCATCCACGCATAATGTTCCACACTCCTGGTCATAAGACACAGTGCACAAATCTATGCCCATTTCATTAAAACATATTTTAAAAAACCAAGTGAGTAGCACAGGGGCTGAAAAAAAAACAATCTCTTAAAAGCAGACATTTTAAATTATTCCAATGAGCTTATGAATGGAATCAGCTGTGGAAGCTGAAAGAGCCGCCAAGCTCAGACGAGGGCAAGACGGCAAGGGGGTTGATGCTCCCTCCTTTTTATTAAAAACCAGTTTGGAAGAGCTCCGGCAGGATTTCCCAGTAATGTGCTTCCGGGCACAAGGATCCTCCGTGCGGGTTTCTCAAAGACAGAGCTCTGCTCAGCCTGCACCCTACAGCCACATGTCATTTCCCAGGACTCTCTGAGAACAGAAAGGAGTGACAGCTCCTGAATTAAATAGGGTCTGTTAGTCTTGCTTGTCCATTCTACCATTAACATGCACACTTATCATGTAGTGATCCAAAGAGTACTAAATTTTAATACCATTAACAACAGAACACCTACAGCAACCTGCTCAAAGCTGCCAGTCTCACCGAAGCAGATGGATTGTTTCAATACAAAGTTTAAGTAAGTTACGCATGTGAAAGAGTTATTCAGAAAGGTCGTGTCACTCATAAGTCAGAGGGAGGTTGTGGAAAACTGCTTCTGACATGCTGGCCTTGAATTTATGACCCTGATAAGCAAACGCAGCAGCAGGTGGTGTGGTGGTTTGGATCTCCACTTCTGCTGATGTACCCCTGAGCAAGGTACCTTCCCTTAGTTGATACTTTCCCTGATGTTGCTGTATAAATGAGGAAATCATCATAAGCATGCAAACCAAACACCATAAGACAATGTGGAGAGAAACATCTGAAAAATATAATCCAAGTTATCTCAAAATAAGGAATTGATTGACATCAGGTCCAGACAGAGATGAAAAGCATAAAAACAGTTTTACAGCCTTAAAATGTTGTTTTATCTTTCAGGTTGGTCGGGTTTTCAGTGCCTGTTGCATAACCACCTAAACATCTCCAAGTATTTAGTCATAAATGTTTTATTTTTAAAAATAGCTGTAACAGTCATGACTGTAAAGACAAACTGTAATAAATCCAAAATCCATGTTTACTGAGAACTGAAATGAGTTCCATATCCTCTAATAACTAAAACACTTGCAGCTTATGAAAAATAAGACAACAATTACGGAAAACCGAAACATCGCAAGAAGTGATTCTCAGGCTACAAGCTGAAAATGAGCTTTTCTGCAGGCAAGAGAAGATGGTGTCATTTGAAAGAGCTTCACAGAGCTTCTGCAGCACTGCAGATTGTCTCTGAAAAATATGTAAAGAATAAATACTGGGAAACCAAACTCATTGAAATGAGCAGGAAATGACTAAAAACATGCGTGAAAAACACAGACTTGCAGGGGGTCTAACAAAAAGGCTTATCAGACATGTAAGCACAAAGCCTAGTAACATTCAGCAAGCTCTGTGAGTGTGCATGCGTGTGTGTGTGTGTCTGTGTGTGTGTTTATCTCAGCCATTCTTTACAGAGCATTGCCATAATTACAGAACAGAGGAAGCAGACAAGGAGGCAGAAAGCGCCCTCATAATGGCCCCCTCTTGACAGCATCACCAATGAGCCTTGCGTCAACACAGGCAGTATTTCTGCAAGAGCGAACAACATTGTTAGCGGCACAGAGAAATGTTTTTGAACATATTTTGAACTTCACTTAACCTAGATTTGACATCAGTGAAGAGTTGTGTAGTCCAAAAGTTATAATGTTTATATCAAATAATTTGCATTTTCCACATCCTGGTCAAGGTCACAGCACCCCAACCCCTGTCGCAGAACCATTGGGCACTAGGCTGTGGAAACTACACAGCAGATGGGACGCCTGTCCATCACAGGGTGGCCACACATTCACACACAGTCAAAACACACTATGAGCAATTTGGAGTGGCCAACTAACCTGAAACACATGTCTTTGGACTGTGGGGAGAAACCAGAGCACCCAGAGGAAACCCGCATAGCTGGATTCAAAGCCATGCCTGAACACCCCAGGGTGAGGCAGCAGCTTGACTCACTGTCACTCTACATGTTCCACAAAAAAATAAATCTTTTTTCAGAACTACCACAAGGCAAACATTTCCCACTTAATTCCTTATTTATATAACACTATTTCATAAAGAATCTCAGGACCAGCACAGACAACTCATATGTGCATGTTCAATTATTTGTTTATTTGTTTGTTTACTTTGTTTGTTTACTATAAGCCACAATGGGACAGGTCTGATCTTGGACTGCCACACTGGTGCTGCTGTGATGTTCAAACCCAGAAACAGATTCCTAGTTACATTTACTAGTGTCATTTGTGAGGATACTTTTGATTTTCTTCTATGTAATAACAGTGCACTAAGGGGATAACATTATTAGTGTCATTTGTCTGTGTTGTAGTTTCTGAGGTGCAGGACACCGTCACACAGGCAGCTCCAAGATGTCCCACTGTAGCTAATCTTGTCACTCTTAGTGGGCGAGGACCCAGTTGGTTTTCTGTTATCTCAGATAAATTCAGATAAATTGAATAAATGTTTAACCACTTCTGTAGAAACTAACTGACTAAAGTAACTTTGACCTTTGGGTGTTACCTTCTTTTCTTGGGGGGTAAAGAGGTCCTTTTGCTGGGTCACCTGGAATTTATGTTAACCAATAAATGTTGCAAAAGGCTGATGCTGACATGATCCATAAGATGTCATTGTTTTCAAACTTTATGAACGCCTTGTGTAAATTAAGGCACCTTGGACCACAATAATACAACTTCAAGATTTCACCACGATTATACATCCAATATATACAAGCCAGAGAAAACTGAATTAACTAGCTGGTTCATCCAAAAGCATACAAGGTGACATATATGCAATGTCTGTTACGTGTATGTGACGGTACAGAACCTACCTCGGAAGCACTGGGCATACGACAGAGTCTCGCAGAGCGGGATGCCAGTAAAATATAACCACATACCCAAGACTCTTCCCTTAAACCCCATTGTCATGTGAAAAAAGCTTACGATGTTTTTCTATTGCACACATGACCATTTCACAGCAAGACTTTCACTTTCCAAGCTTGCAACTTTTTCAGTAGAAAGGCTCAGCAGGTAGTAATATATCACAACAAATCATGTGATTTTAAATGTTACTGATAGACTTGAAGAAATGTAGAAAGGAACACTGAAAGTTCAAGGAACAAAAGGAAAACCGCTGTTGCAATGACTTTAACCTGGGTTAATTATTAGTATTATACTGTAAACAGCATGTCAACACTAGAAACTGCTTCAACGTCTTTCCCCATCCCACCTGCGCAGTCCCCCAAAGGAAAAGTTTGTTCCCCTTAGCCTGGAGGGAGGCGCGGTTTGCAGGAGGTGTCTAGACTTGCAGCTCCAAAAGAGTTCCCTCCATTAAACAATTTCTGATGACGCCCAAACAAGAAGGACAAGGTAAGAGGCTCAGTGCTGGCACGTCGACAATGGAATCCTGCTGCTGTAAAAACCATAAAAACAATAACAGACCTGTAGCAATGCCCTGCCAAGCTTCTCACAGCCCGACTCCTGCCATAAAACAGCCTTCTCAACAAAACAAACATAAGGAACAGAGAGCAAGTTAGCTGTGATCTCCAGAAAGTACCATGTTTTCCCACACTCATCTCCACAGCTTTCGAGAAGCAGCTTGTATAGACGCATTTGCATAATGTAAAATGCAGTTCCTGTGAAAAGTGTGAGTCCACCTGAGCAATACATGGGTTGGAACAAGCAGGACTGAAGAGTGAGCGCAAAACAACACATGACGGTTCAACATTTCTGGGAACTGCTGCAGAAGAACTGGGACAACATGTTGGCAGGTATCCTGCTGAACGTTGCTAACAAAAAACCTTTTGAGCAAGTGTGCTGACACTTTTGACTGGTCCAGTATGTGCACTTCAACCTCTGCTTCTACAGCTACACCTTCCAAGGGAGTTTATTCACATCACATGCATGAATTGGTTGAGAAACCAAGACAAAAGAATGCAAAGACTGAGAAAGGATCTAGCAGGTTGTTTTGGGGCCCAGCACCTCTACCTTCTCTTCTTTGTATGCCCCTCTCCCAGCAATCTTTGCTGCATGGAGCTCACAGAGCACTCAGAACAAAAGGAGGTGTAATGTTGGAGTTCCAAATAAGCTCCTTGTGGTCTTTACTGCAGAGATTTCCCTAGGCTACATTTGGGGAGCAATAGCTTGATACACACCTTCCATCTAAAGTGATCTTTACCAAAATGGGGAATGAAACAAGCATAGATTTTCTCCAGGTCAGAAACAGGACTTTTGGTGCTTTAACAAGAGATGGCATCCTGAAATACCTGGAACAGAGATACTGCTCCAATTACAGATATGTCACTTGTTAAGATGCGCACCTGTCAAGGCAGAATCCTTCATCACAGACTTTATTCTCGAGGGTTTATTTTCATTATTCATAGGGCGCACATGTCGCTATCCAGCAGCAGCCGAAGGAGAAGTTTGAATTTTTCCCAATAACATGAGAATTCTTTCAGGTATTCAGTCCAGTTTCCAAAACAAATCTTGCAACAGCCTTACCTGATCCTTTCTCATAGCAAGGGCCTAAACTGCGGGGGCTGTTGTCCCAGTGAACACAAATAATCTTTCCCAATCCCACATGCAAATAACGAAATTGTATATGACTTCAGTCTGATCACAGAAATTTGAGACTTGAAATTATTTTCTATTGCGTTATTATACGAACAGTTCATTCAGTTATGTTTGTACAAGTTCAAAACACATTTCAAGAGCAGAACATTACAGTGTTTGGCATGATTGGTCAAAGAAGTTCCAAAGGCACTGAAAAACTTCCAAAACTGATTTTAATGCAGATTGAATGTTAACTTCTTAATTTCTAGTAGAAATAAGTCAGACACTTGAGTCAAACACATTATTAAGCAGGAACTTCTGTTGTGGCCCATAGCAAAAGAATACATTTGCTTGCCAAATGTCTAATTGTCATGCGCTGTGTATCTGCATCAAAACCAAATGTGCACTACGGTTAAACAGGTATGTGCATATGGTTTTTTAACAGTATGAATTTGTAACTGTAATGTGGTATGATTACAGAGATGCACCATGTCCGTGAAGTATAGGAACATTGTGCGACTAAATACAGCCTGTTTGCCTAAAGACTTTCCCCATTTTTGTCTGGAAAGTTTACATGCTTTACAGTGGAATTTCAACAGGCCTGTTTAATTTTAATTTAACCCATACATTACATCTGAGGCTAACAATCAACATCTGCACCCTATATCTCTTAAAAAGAAACACATTTTTCAGGACGGACTGCTTAAAAGAAAGCTGCTCTAACATCAACCAGATATACAGCTATTTTTGTTTTATCATGTTATTTGTTTTATGCAAAATAAAGCTAATGATCTCCCACCGGCTCGGACTTCTGCAATAAAATCATGCCAAGGAGATTGCCAATTTCATCTGTGTGTGTGCAAAGCTAATAATTCAGCACAGATTCAAGGACTGCTGCAGGAACAGAAATGGGTGGAAGACCAACGTGAACAAGAAGGAAAGGACAATAAGAGAAAATATACCTTAGCGGGTTTGTACTAATTCCACAGTGGTACCCCACTTCATCCTTTTTAATTTACCTTTATTTGGAAAACACTTTTGTCTTTTGTCCACAGAATCTTACAATGCTACACGTGCAGGGTATTCTTGCTGTATTAAATCGGGGACACAGTCTTGATCAAGGGTACTAAAATGAGGGTGGGATTTGAAGTCAGGCAACCCACTACGCTACCTGCTGGTCCTTATTGGGAAGAAGAACTCATTGTCAACACCTTAAGCAGTAGGTCACATAGTGGCCAGGAGTTACCTTGTAATAAAAAGTAGTCGATTCAAATTCCCACTCCCTCTGCAGTACCCTTGAGAAAGGTACTTACACTGAACTCATACAGTAAAAATGATCCAACTGTGCAAATGGGCAAATAATAATAACATATTATACAGTATAAACCTAACATTATACGCTGCTTTGAGGACAGCATCAGATAAATGAGTAAGCATTAGGTGGAAAGTGCATAAGAGGACAGGGAACCTTGTCAGAGGTTCAGAGACCAAAGCAATGACATCTAAATGTTTCACAAATGGTAATGTTCTCAACAAAACATAAATCCACAAATAATTTGACAGCAGGCTTCCAATTAAATATCTGACCATCACAGACTGACATAGTTAGCTTGTCTGCATATAAAGAGCTGTCTGTCTGCAAGGTAGCCATTGGCATTCCAGATGTGTCCAAAACACACCTCCCCACATCTCTTACAGTGAGAAAAACTGCTGGAATCGGTGAAAATCCATGGCAGACTTTAACATCTGTAGTGAGCCACTTGAAGGGGAAATGTGAGGAATTCATAAATGTGTTCAAACGTAAGTCATTCGGTGTAGTTCAGCAAAACAATGGTTTTTCCTTTCTATGTAGTAACATATCACGACATTACATTAGAGGTGCAGACTGTATCGCACAGTCAGCACGGCACATAAAAAGTGTCATTAAAATGCCTTTAACTATGTTCAGACCCACTTCCCCCCAAATAAATCCAAATTAGAGAGATTTTATTGTGTTTGCAAGATGAACTGCAATGAAAGATCTGGACTGGTTTGCAAGTGGTCGTATGTTTAAATCCCAATGAATGATCATAACTGCCCTTCTAAATTAAAATACTTAACCCGAAAAGTGTATATGTTGTTCGGTCAAAATACCCAAATTGACACAAGTGCCACATGTAAGACTTCAGGCTTCCAGAGTTCATCAGATTATGTGCACCTTCCTTTTGAGTTCATGAGGTAGTAGATCTGACTGCCTAAATTTGATCACATATTTTTAACCCTTTTTAAGCTGATGCCTTTGTCCAAGCGGGCTTTCAGTGTTAGATAATCAACTTTACAGCAGCTCAGCCATCGGTACACAGGGTATTCCTACTGCCCCAATTCAGGGTAAGCACTTTGATCAGGGGCTCTACAGGAGTAGTGGGTTTTAAAAGAGAAACGTTGAGACTCCAAGAAGACAGCCACAAACAACGAATTACCAGCCACCCCTATTAAGTCTAGACATAACCCAAAAACCAATATATTTAACTGAATATACATTATGTATGACAAAAGGATCAAAGATAAGCTAAAAGAATCACCAAGAGTATGAAGGCTCTTCAGATACACCAGGCAGTCTTGAGCAAAGAGCTCATTCTGTCTTACGCTGCATATATTCCCAGCCCACCTGAGCTCACAGCTTCTAGGGCTGGTTTGGAGGGCAACCCAATTCAACCCTTAACTGGACACATACAGTCCCTACCTCCTTCTGTATGTTTACCATTCGAGTTGCTACAGAATCAGAGAACCTGGAGGCTGAACAGGACAAACATTACATGAGATCTTTTGATAGGTCAGATCAGTTATTAACCTATTTGTTTGTTTTTCTTTCACTGATGACTTTAGATGACTCACAATCTTAAGGATGGTCTGTTTACCTGTTTACACAGTCTGGGAGTTTTATTTAAGTTATGCAGCGTTAAGTCAATGATGAGAACTACGCGGAATTTCGAACCAGTAACCCTCAGACACGCGAAGCGGTACCAGCACAGCTATTTCTTATTTCACCGATTTTTAACTAAACAACAGCTTCACGTTAATAGATGATCATCTCTAAAGTTTCCACGAGCAACCTGTTTTGTTTTCTCCAAAAAACTGCATTTGCATTTTCTAATAGTAAAGGAGGATTCAGCGGGTGGACTGTGTACCTGTGTGCTGTGCGTGGGTCTCATTGCGGGATCCTGCGGTGGTCTCAGCGCAGGGGCTTCATCTCCTTATTCATCTCCTGGCGCCACCGAGAGCTGATATTGTGTCCCAAACGGCTCCTTCTTAACTTCTTCTAAGATCTTAAAATGAGCCAAAGAAAGTACGTTCGCAAAAGGAGGAGAAAGACCCTCCGTTTTCCAAGACTGGTCGTGGCGTGTCAACTTTGGGCGATACAAAGTTGTTCAGCACTCCGAATCACTCCTGTTCCCCGTGTTCTTCTCGTCATTCGTGGAAGTGTTCACATCGGAGACTCTTCTGCAGATGTGCAGCGACGCAGCGCTTTGATTTGGTCCGAACCCGCTGAGGATGACAGCACAGCTGGAGCTTTCATGTGCGTGAACCTGGTAGGATTCCAGCAAGATCTCAGTAAAGCTGGTATGAAATCTCAGTAAGAACCTGATGAGATCTCGAGAAGATCCCAGGAAGAATTCCCCAGTGAGAACCTATTAAGATGCCGCTTCTGAGCTCCACTCACACCGGTCACACTGCCGTCTCTCTCCGCAGTGTTTTCCGTGGGAGGAGTTCCATCACAACACGCAAAAAAGTCCATAACCCAAACGGGAAAGTGACGGTTTGGGGTTCGAGCGCTGGACTGTGTGAGTCACACCCCTTTCTGACATCCGAATCCTCAAAAAGACGCGTTCGGACAAGTCAGAAAATACTCGATCGTTCACTTCCACGCGAGGGGGGTGCCACGAAGGGAACGTATACAAATATCTAGATAAGACGTTGCACACATTTTTTGCCACTTGAGTCACATGGGAGAGCATGAATGAAGCTCACGGCGTATTTAGAGGCGTTTTCCTTCCTCACAGCAAATAAAAGAGAAAATACTGCTCCGTCGGGCGCGTGAAGCGGCTGCGTTCAACTGACTGCTGAACTCGTCCACGACCGCAGCCCTCGAACCCTCTGTGCACAAAAGACCCCTCTGAGCTCTGGGTGGTTTGATTCAGCTGGGCAATAACTTCTCGAAAAAAGACTTAATGGTTTTAAGACATTCCCCGCCGAGCCGTTTTATCTTGATGCAGCTGTAAGGCTTACTGTAGTAAAGTGTGTGGTTTTACTGTACATGTTGAGATCCCACTGCTCCTCGAATGAGAAGAACGTACGGGGACATTAACGTCAATACACTTGCCACTTATTCCCAGACCTGGTTGACGGAGGATCAGTTTGTGATCACAGCTGTGATCAACCCCTCCTGGCAGAAATATCTGTATGTGTTCCAACATAAAGAGCTTTTTAAAAGCCAGCAATCTCCAAGCCTGAATACCAGCCTGAGCTTACAGCAAGTACAGTGCACCCATACTTTGAGTGACCTTGCAGGTTCATACACAACTGACAGATTAGTGTAGGTTAGGCCTGTACTCGGGTTCACCAGAACTTTATTCTCACCAGGGTGACACAGCACCAAAAAAGGTACCCATGGATGTTACAACAGAGGAGCGAATGCTATAACACCGATTTTTCATCATTTAACACAACAGAGACAGTTGGTTGTTTTCGCACGCCAGCTGGCAGCTGAGGAAAGTAAAAGACTCCCAATGGGAATGAAGAGGTAAAAAAATCATCTGGGGTCCAAGTTCTAGCAGCTGCCCACCCTCCTGAGCATTCTACTGCAGTCAAATGGGAACTGTGAGAATATGTCCGGTAGTTTTATGCATTCTTACAATTTGAAGGTGCGAGGGTATGAAGCCCCCCCCTGCTGCAGGACCCTTTACTAAGGTAAATACTGTGAACTATTACAATAAAAACACAATGACGATGAATAAGCATAGCGGTTAGAGGAGCTGTGCTACAATCAGACGGTACCAAGTTTGGATCCCTGATCTTGCTATAGTACACATAAGAAAGGAACTTTCCCTGAATTGTTAAAAGTAGTTTTTTATTCAGACATAAAACTGTGATTTGACTTGTAAAAAGGTGTCAGCTAAATATGCAAATTGACAAAGGAATTTATAATAGCAAATGCATTAAAGGGAAGACAAGAATTTAAATAGGCACATGCATTATTTTTGGCCCTGTATTATTTCTGTGATACAAGTTTTTTTTTTGGTTTTCACTTTCTGCTTCCTCAGTGGATGAATTACGAGTGCAAGGTGCAGCCTATCTTCTGGAAATGTCTGCTGCAGATTCCTGAAGTTGCACAAGCAAGGCTTTGAGAGCCTCTGTTGAGAAAGAACCCACCCGCACATATTCTCCTCTCCCACAGCTGACCGCCATGTCCAGGAACCAGAACTGGAAGCGGCCTCTCTCCTCCCTCTATTCTCCTGCTCGGTCGTCTGAGACGTGGATTCCAGCGGCTGTCTCACTGCGCATTCTTCACATTCTGGAGAGGACCCTTCTTGAGCAATATTCCACAAACACATTATTCATAAACTGGATTCTTACCCACGGCCAGAAGTCAGTATATTCTGCTTTCATTTTGTTGCATCTTAACAGCATTACACACACTTGAACAGGGTAAGAATTCTGTACGTCACCACTCTCCATCAAAGAGGCTGGTGGGGACTGATATTAACTACTAGACATTAGTGAATAAGAATATGCTCTGATAGTCATTAAACAGATTATTTTGTGCTGTTTAGTTGTTTAAACATGGGTTTTCCACAAGCTCCATCAACTTGCACAAAAAAGACTGAAAATGTGCGAAAAATTGGTAGAGCTTAACTGTTCAAAAATTACAGTCATCTTCCACAACAGAGCAACAGTGCAGTGTCACATTTTAGGTAAGAAAATGGATGGGCAGACTTATTTTTAAAACCGGCATGAAACTCATCAATTACACGTCATACTTATCTTTCCTATGTTGTGCACCAATAACTGCATTTCATAATGTATTAAACTTGTTCTTAATTATTAAGAGGTAAAAAAATCACTGTACCATATCTAGGTCATTTTTAGAATCATGCATGCATGTTTTGGTAGCACAAAGACCAAAAATAGCACCATCAGGAGGCAACAATATTCAGGCCTTCTCGCTGCTGTAGAAAATATACAGTTTGCAAAAAATGTGGTGTGTTGTGGGTTTTTTAAACATCAATTATCTGTCCTAATAATTATCTATTCGAATTTTCTCTTAAATTTTGTTGGTTCCAAGCTCAAATTAAAAAGGTAAAAATTGACAAAATGTATCTTGATCTCTGGCTTTACATCAAAAAACTTACAATTTCAATAAGACTGGCTAGGTTTTTTATAAACACTGTATATGTATCACTGTTTCTGGAAAGTGCTGTATATTTCAACAGATTAATGGGCTTTTTCTTCTTTATTGTAATATGTATTGTATATTATAATTAGAAAAGCAAATATATTTTCGTTTGGTGTAAATTCTGATTTTGAGCTAAAATGCATTCCTAATGATGTATCTGTGGGAATTAAGTGTTATAAAGCAAGTGGGAATCTGTCACATCCCAAAACACTGATTCCTCTTAATATGGTCCTGTTTATTTCACAGTTGTCTCATATGTCATGCAAATAATCTGTTGTGAAAACTGTGATTTCGGACTGAATCTGTTCTCCTGGAAAAATGTAATGTCCAAGCATTGTTTTGTCAGATGCCCATGAGTTCTTACAACCGCTTTGTTTGACCACAATGACCACAGTGGCTGAGCTCGTATGAACTGCAGCAAAGCTACCATTTCTAATACAACTTTAGCCCGATTTGCCACAAATAGATTTGTTTACATGTACAGCTCTTTGCCACTTCAGTTATAATTTACTTTGATGTTTAAGGAATGAATTGAACTTGAGTTGAACTTCAAGTGAGTAAGAAGTGATTGTTTAAAGCAGGAGGACATATGACTAAAGAATGAAGTTATGAGGGTGAAATCCTTGGAATATAAGTTAAAACATCCCACTGTTACATATGTACAAAACTGAGTAATGATGACTAGCAATTCAGATGTCTGCAGCAGAGGGTTGTCAAACACAATCCACAGAGGGCCAGCATGAACAAAAATGAGCCACCTTTACACTAGACCTCTGGAAGCTACATAAAGGAAGACATAACTCACACTGAACAAGTAAAGTGTTGTCCTTTCGGTGTCAAACCTCACACTTTGGGGAGGGTTGAACTTGAGTTCCTCTTTGGTTTTCCTTTCTATGATGTTGAGTTGCAGAAACCAAGGACAGAGAACAGATACTATAAAGAACGTTTATAATGTAAAAATACACTATTATTCTGCATGTTGAACACTGCACATCTAAAACAATAAACCCTTTAAACAGATTCCCTGCTGCCTTTAGGAGAAGGATCTGAACCATTTTAAACAGTGGTGTCTTAATAATGTACATCTGTAACTATTAAATATTGATTTCATTTTTTATATATTATAAGTTGCACTACTAAATATTTCAGTAGTGGTTCTCTTGATTATTAATTATTTTCATGCTCCAATCCACCATAATAATAAAGTGTCACCACTAATACAGACAATTTAACGCAAACCTATCAAGGGATGTGTTTTTCAGGGAAATATACAGTACTGTGCAAAAGTCTTAGGCATGCAGCTGCAATGTCTGTTGAGAAGTACAGGTAGATTCTTATCTACCATCAGGGAGGATTCTGACTGGTCCCAAATTCATTCCGCGGCCTGAGAATGACCTCAAACACCCAATCTCTGTCATACACAACTATCTTGAGCAAAAAGAAGGAATCCTGCAACAGATGGTTGGTCCCCACAGAGCCCTGATCTCAACATGATCATTCAGTCTGGGAGGACATGCAGAGACAGTCAAAGTCTGCAGAAGAACTGTGGCCAGTTCCTCAAAATGTTTGGAAGAACCTACCAACGTCTACCTTAAACTGCATGCAAGTTTGCATAAGAGAATTGATGCTGTTTTAAAGGCAAAGGGTGGTCCCACCAAATATTGATCTGATTGAGGTTTTTTTTGTCTGCTGGACTTTTTAGAAGGTTTATTGATTAATAAGTATTTGTGGAATTATTTTTGGAACCATCCTCGCCTTATAGCATTTTTCCCACAGGTGCCTAAGACTTTTGCACAGTACTGTACAAGGAATCATATTTAGTTCTGTTTTTAGACTGGTAAACTATGTAAACTATGCTAGTAGGTGGGTAGCATAAACTAACACGTAAGCATTATATATTTTATGTAGAATGGCAGGAAAAGTTGAGCATTTGAATGAGGCTTAGCAGTTTAAGGATGATGTGAAAAATCATGTGGCGCAAGTGACAGATCACATGATGCCCAACACCATTACTTCTGGGTTCATAGCAGGTAAACCGGAAAGATAGTCTGCAGTGATGTTTCAATTAGTAGACCTATAACACACTGTGAAATGGAATAGCTTTTCATAGCTAGTGATGCCTTTTCAACAGCTAAATGTCTGGTGTCTCTGGGTAACACCCTTCTCTCATGTACAGCACCAAATGCCCTTCTCACGCTTCTCCTTTGGATAAACAACTCCAACACCTGCTGTTGAGACATCCACCTGGACTACAGAAGGCCTGTGAAAGTCAGAAGTAACCAGAACAGTGGATGGCATAAGGTTTCTCTTACACTGACAAAAGCCTTTTTGCACTGAGCTGTCTGTTGCACTGGGTTTCTATTAGTTTTCAGAGTGCAATTTTTTTACATCAAGGGTCATTTCAGCTGTGGCAAGCAATTCAAGGACATGACTGAGGTGATGAAAGTGGTTTTTCCCATGTTTCCCTAAAAATTTCTAAATCATCCAAGTGGGCTGTACAGAAACCCGTTCTGTTCCGATTAGCACTTTTTCAATTAACCTTTAGAAAATACCTTGAGCTCCAAGTAACCCTAACAGCATAACTAGAAAGTGGACTATAGCCAACAGAATAGTTCATATTCCTGATTTTTCATTAAATGAGACCTGTCAACATACCTTTGACAGATTCAAAGTAAAGAGTTATTTGGCTTTTTGACATCTTTCAAGAAGTTCATCAGTGTAAGGTACTGAGTAAGTATCATACTTTGAGATGACATTGATTTTTTTGAAGTCAGTGGGAACTGCCCACACACCATCTGGATCTGAAACAATCACCTAGGATTATATGCTTGTTTCACAGATTATTCAGTTCTAGCATGCTCTGTCTCTGCCTTCAAGAGCTCCAAAAATCACCCATTTACACAGTATGGCTGCTGGTAGATGGGCTGGATCCTTAAAGTGAACAGTATGTTTGATGACGATACCCAAAATGAGAATCAATTGCAATGGATAGATATTGAATAAATAGGACCTACTCTGTCATACTGTTTTTTAGTATTTGCTTACAAATGATAAATCTATACATTATGTTTGTGTAGTCTGCATTTGAATGGCATTCCAGGGTGTACTTTCATAGCCTGATGGCCAGAGATTCCATAATAGCTTCCAGACCACTGTGACCTTGACCAGGATACTAAGGTAAAGGATAATTAATGGATGGAATATATATATAGGCATGTTTGTTATATTATATTTCATGGATGATATTTATATTAAAGGCAGTTCTAATGCATAAAAAAATTGTTCAAAAAGAAACTGGAATTTTATCAGACCTATACTTGAATTACCCTCAGATACACCCTGGACAGGACATCTATACTAAAATTAATTTATGGAAAATGAAGTGATTTATCAATAAAAGGTTTAACAGTGAACAATCACAATTTAATACATTTTAATAGATTTCATGTTTTTTTGTTTTTTTTTTTGCTTATACTTAGAAAACACTATCAGAAGGGCTCATGTGATACCTGTTTACATGCAACAATACCTCAGGTGAGTGCACACAAAGTCCATAGTGGTACTATTACAGCAAAGTCAGACTGTTCGGTCATGCAGAGAATGTAAGAAAATCATTAATCTGTTGCAGGAAATAAGTGACTATAATTTTGCAAAGGAATATATATTACAGAGGACATTACTATTTTTTAAAAATTCATCAGGAAAAAACTGGATTAAATTAACAGCAAGTGATTGCTAAATTTAAAAACTTTTAAACAAATATTTATGTTCCATTTGTTCAGGTTCTCACAGTGAGTACCATTTTGTGTAACAAAAGCACAATTGAATTTCAGCTTTAACTGACAGTACTATTCTCTACACTCTTATTATGAAGTGATACTTAGAAAAAATGGATAAAATGTTTAACTTCTGACACTGAGCCCACCGCCCTCTAAGTTGCTAGGCCTCAGACACCCTCAAACCTAGATGTAAAAGAACACGGTTCGATGAAGTACAGTGAAGTGTTATACTGCCACCTTGTGTGAATATTTAAAACAGGGTTTTTCTTTTTATTATGTGAATGAAACAGAGCAAAAACTGGCCTCAAAAGATACTGTAAAACCTTTCTATTCATGTTGTATACCGGTTAGGGCTGTTGCTTTGCCATCTGAGATCACTGGTTCAAATACCTCTTCTCCTGTAATAACCATGATCAGTAATAAGCAAGGTAGTCACCTTAAATTGGGACAGTAGGAATTTTCTTTTGAACAAATGGACACGTAACTGTATCCATCCATCCATCCATCCATCCATACATACATACATACATTACCAATAACTACTTAATCCTGGTCAGGGGTGCAGGCTACCCTGGCAGAGCTCTCTAACTATAAAACTACACCCAGATTTGAGGCCAGTCCATCGCATTGCATTACTGTAATTGTCTGTAATGTCTAACTTTGTAATCACAAAGAAAAAAGCTTCCAGTTAAAGGAAGTCCAAAAAGTGATTTCACATTCTGACATTTAATGAATTAAAGCAGTTGAAATCTGAAAGCCAGATAAAGATTCACTGCGCTAATAAAAACCTCTAGGAAGTATGTGGACCAACGGAAGTGTCACGGAAAGAGGGTCTCCACATTTATTCAAAGAAATTAAAGAAAGGAAATATACTGCACATGCACTCTTACAGCAGTGTCAGCCTGTAGCCAGCGTGACAATATCTCCAATGTGTGCCCTATTGACAGCAAATTCAGAAAAAATGAACAAAGACGGCACACAAATACAACAAACCAGCAAAAAGCTCCCTGTTATTATTAAAAACCATTATAAAACCTGGAGGTATTTCATAAACAAAAAAACAAAGCCAACATCATAACAATAGCCACAGTTGACAGAAGTGATCATAACATCCTTCTGGTATCCCAAATTAGTTCAAACCCAAATAAATCTTCTGCTTTTATGAGATCAAAGTGTCACAATCCATAAAAAAGAGGCTACTTATATAAATGGTTATAAAATAACACAGTTACAAACAACAAATTTTCATAGCTGGTATTACTCAGTTCTCCATGGAGTTAGCTGAATAAAGAAACCAATCCCAACCTGGCAGCTGTTTTTCCAGCAGTTACCTCCCTGAACATTATGAAACAATACTGTTGACTGTTTGGAAAAAAGCATGTTCTCTTGTATGATGTTAAGAAATTCAACGTTTGTAAATGATATCTGAACTTCTTTTCAGCAAATGGCCCATTTCTATTTAAAATGTACAGCAAGATCAAATGATGTAGCATGTCACAGTGGTTATACCACATTGCCTGGACTAACAGAGCTGGTTTTTCAGTGAGTACTTCAATACTCTGATTTGTACACCACTCTGGAGAAAAGCGTCTGCTAAATGAGTAAACATAAATGCATACATCTTGAAGCGCAACTATTCTCACACAAACTCCTTTCCCAGATATTGTTTTTATCGATTCATGTCATTTCTCCTGGGGTACCTAAAGCTCTGTATGGAGGAACCAAATCTAAATTCAGTGTGGAAAAGTAAAATTGAATCCCCCCAAATTCTGACAGACATATATACCTTAAAAAACTATTTACCGAGTGGAGAGTCAGTGCAAGAACTGCTGTTTGGTAGCATTCCCCACATTCCATAGAGAATTATCTCTCTACAGGAGACCTGATCTCCCCAAAACATCACAGCTGCTTGGAAACTTCCCTTTTTAGAATATTTATTCCCCTTCCTAAATATAAGCCTCAGGAAATCGGTTCATCATCATAAAACTGTTAATGAATGAGTTCAACACGGTGCTCCAGACACGGGTGAGTTTGGTCAATGGATAATGAGGGTGGCCAATCTAGACTCCATCGTAAACCTCTGCCCATCTGCAGGCTCACACGGACTTGGCTGGGAGATCTGGGAAAACTTATGTTGAGTTTTTGCTGCAATCACTGTGTTCCTTGAGTGTTTTTTTGGCAGATGGCTTAGCACTGTTCTGACAGTGAGGAGAGGGGGTTGGCCAGAGTTGTGGACCATAATGCTGCCTTTGGGTGACTTGTGCTAACATTAAGTATCTTCTGCTGCGGCGTGCCATTGAACTGCAACTACACAGGATCAGCCTACACACATTCAAGCATTCTTGGAAATGTGAGGTATGTCCACAATGGAATGACAGTTCAATCAAGCTGAGATTCTGAGAAGCAGGAGAAGGTGTAGCGGTCTGCCATGCAGAACGTTTCTCAAATGAGAGTGTGAATTCTCAACTCAAAGGGCAAAGATTACAGCCCCACAGGGGGCAAGCTATACTTTTTTCCAAGAACATGAAGTTCGAAACCATCACATATAAAAATTTCTTCATCCGCAGGCTGCATCAACTCTAGGGCTGCCTGGGAAATGACTTCCCTCCCTTGTGGAGATGCCAGCAAAGGCCTTGACTGGCGTTGTGCTGAGACTCACATTTTCCTTTAAACGTCCTCAGCCAAAAACCATGATCCCTAGAAAAAGCCACGCAGTTCGACTGGTGATTATAAATTATCATAAATTCAAAGGGGAGGCCCATTTTGTTGCAAGGGCCCTTAACCACACACCATGTGTTGTTTTATGACAGCAAAGTAGCACCCGGTTGTGTTGAACACCAATAAAAGTGTGTTCACTTGCCTTAATTGGTCTCGGAAATGAACTTCTTCAAACAAAACCAACCAAGGAATTTAAGGTCTTGTGTTAGTTACTGAAACTAGTATACATGTTCAGTACTTCTCTGGGGCATAAGGAGAAGTTTGCTTATTCTTATAGAAGTTTGCTTAGTCACATCCCATAAGAGGCCATGTTGTAGTACCTTTATGCAAAATAGTTTTGCTGGATTGACCCAGCAATGGGAAGTAAAATGGGAAATTGCTTTTTAATGTATCAAATGACCATCAGAATGAAGCAATTTTAATCTTCTGAATTCATGAAATAGGAGTAAAACTCAGTAACACTTTGATGGCAAAAGTGGAAGTAAACAGTCAATATCTTCTCATACCTAGACATCTGAGAAGCTGTTCGGACTCTGTTCTATAGAGTAATTCTTTTTACAACTGTGTCTTGAAACTGCTAACAGATTTAACATGGGTTTGCATCACAGCAAGTCACGGGATGAGTCCAATTAAAACTTGAAGATGGTAATAAAAGGTTTTTTCCAACCATACTGTACCATTTTGTGTATTTTCTTCTTTCTGTCCCTTTACGCCTGAAAAATGCCTCTCTTATTTAGTCCTTGATGAAGAAAACAGGTTCAACAGAGCCGGCTGAAAAAATACAACTGATATCTGATATTCTGATTTTTTTACTGTCCAAATGTTAGAATGAGTTTTTCTCCACACAGGAGCAGGACAGATGCTGAGTCATCAAAACCAGCTCACACGCTAAGAATGTATTAAATTGTTTTAAAGGGTTCAAAACATTAACAATTTGAGATAAGTCCTTTTGACATAAAGCAGCTAGGTGAAAATGGTGCGATGTTGCAAATAGTCCGAAAGCGTTCAGGTCAGGCCTGTAAAGATGTTCCTGCTTCTCAAAGTGGTCTCAACATAAAAAGATTGTAACGTGTAATCTCTTGGACAAAAAGTAAAGTAACACAACTAGAACACACATCATGTTCTGGATGTTTGAAAAATCAATCCATCCATCCATTATCAAGAACCGATTGTGCTAGGCAAGGTCAAGGTGGTCTAGAGTCTATCCTGGAAGTGACTACATGCTAGAAGAGAAGCCAGTGCATCTCAGGGCAATCAGACACGCATAAGGGCAGCTTAGAGTCTGTGAAAAATAACTCTTCCTCTTTAGGAGAGTAGAGTCAGTAATTTTTCTCTTTGTTTACTTATCAGTTCAGTGACATCAGTTGTGAAGTACAAAGGAGGTGAGCAGCTGGAAAGGACCAACACTTCCAAAAAATTTCACAAACCACCCTTTATCGTGACAGGAGTGTCGTGAAGGCAACAGTTCGGGAAGAACATTCATGTGCAGTATTCATGTACTTACTTTAGATTACAAATATTATTATGACTAACATAGTTGTGTTATGTCTGCTAATTTCTGTAAATGTTACAACTGAATGGCCAGTTATGTTTTGCTGCCTAAATGAACATAGTACCATCTGGCCCTTTGAACTGTTCTTGTACCATTAGAATGCAAATAAATATGAAAAAAGGTCTGCTGACTATGAGAAATGTGTCATTATATTTCTTATAGTATCCCTGCAAACCATGAATAAATGACAAGCCAAGAAGCCTTCGTGTCGGCCTGCCTCCACACTCTTCTGGTGGAAATCTGGAGCTAGATTTGCCAGGGAGCTGTGGGCCTAAATCCAGTTACAGGGTCTGAGGACCAACGTAGTTCCTCCACCAGGGACAACGTGCTCCTCCCGTCCACCTGCCAATGTCCTGCTCGTGAAACTACCTTTTTATTTTATATTACACGCTCATTCTTACTCTAATGTGAGTATCGAGGACTGACATGCAAAACACTTATATAGCAGACCCGATCTTCTGTCCAGAGAGACCCAGCTGCAACTCCCTGCCCCTGCAGCATTATGTAACTAAGGGTTGGGATCTGGTGGAATCTACCTCCTCCTCATAAAAACACTCAAGCTGTGCATTCATATGCAACCCACAGGATCATTACATCAACCTCATTGGGAATTGGGTCAGACATGACAATGGAAACGCTGCAGAGAGCACTTCCACTGGGGACCAATTTGTGCAAATCATATGCACTGAGTTTTGATCAAAAGCTGAGCAAAGTTCTCGGTAATTTATTAAAAAGAGTATTTTTTTCCCTTTTTTTCAAATGAGAAATGGAAATTTTGAAGGGTCGCTGATTAATGGATCGTTTTGACAAGACTTCTAGTTCTAGCAAAACTGTCACATCCAGCACTAATTTGCAGGGGTGGTTCAGTGTTTCGCTCAGTTCGTTCTTTTTTCTGCAACAGGGGATAATAAGCACAGTAATCTCTTGTGGTCTCCCATTCCTGTCTCATCACGCCTCTTTGTGCTGTCAGTCGAGAGAGAAACCATGCTGCCACGCCAGCTTTTAATGATCGTGTGCAGAGGAGGAAAACAACATGACCCTTTGCAAGAGAAACCATTCTAAATTTAAAACAAGAGAGGTGAAACCACAAGGGGTTGGTCCAGCTCGTGTTTCACAGAAGCGTGTACTAGATCCCTAAAGAAGGGGCTGCTCCCAAAGAGGCAGACACACCCAACCTTAGTCTTGCCTGCAGTCCTCCTTTGGAAGTTAGCTCTCTGAACGTCAGGCACAGCTACAGCAGGGCTGTCATTTACTGACCGATGCAGTTGAAACCATAATGTGTGCCTAGCGTGTGGCTGCACTTAGGCCTCAAATGACAGTTATAATATGGTCTTTCTAAGTGTAAATGACAAGCTAGCTTAAAACGCGCAGTCTGGTAAAAAAAAAAAATCACAAGCGTGAAAAAACTGGGGGACAAAGTTCAGCTGGGACTGCGAGTTTCACAGCAGCAAAAGATAATTACGTTATTTAACTGGGAATTTGAGGATAGAACTGGGAGCGCACTACATGACGTTGTGTAAGACAACCTCCAGAGGCACTTGCCTGATTGTTTCCTCGCCTGAACACGCTGCACTGCAGACAGTCAAGTGCAAAACAGGGCCACAAGGCAAATGAAAAAGGGTGTATAGGCGATGGTTGATCTTTGCAACCTGGATATAGCTCAGCCACCTTAGATGAATGTGAATTAGGCATGGTGATGCCAAAATCACTCTGAATTACATCATTACTCTTTAGTTTTTAGCAAACATTGAAGTTATCTGACAATACAAGGGCAGCAGGTGTCATACTGGTTACTACTGCCTTTAGGTTTAATTCCCACATCCTGTTGTCGTACCCTTGACCAAGTTACCTTCTCTGAATCAGTCCAGAAAAAAAAAGCTTTAAATGGGTAAATCAGAATAAGATCTTAACAATATAGGTTGTTGCATAGTGTCAGCTAAATGAATATCTGAAATGGTTCAACCTAGAAAGGAAAATCCTGCAGAGAATGGGGTGTGACAACAACTGCCCTGCTTACTCTTCCGCACACACCACACAGATGGGTCTGGGGTGTGAATGAGCTGCAGTGCCAGTCCTGTAGAGATTGAACAGAATCCAGACCTAGTGCTACCCAGATGCTTTAGCTGTCTCTGTAATCGGTCTTGTTGTTTCAGAGTTATGTCAAGTGGGCTTTAAATGCACAGGATGAGAAACATTCCTGCTCTGCAGACCAGGTATCTATTTAACATTATGAGGGCACCAGGTGACATACTGGTTACTACTCCCTTTAGGTTTAAATCCCACATCCTGCTGTCGTACCCTTGACCAAGTTAACTTCTCTGAATCAGTCCAGGAAAATAAATACCAAAGTATTTTAGGTATCTTAGTGTAAATCTGATCAGTAGACAGGCATTGAAAACATGGTGAGTGTAAGTATTTAAAAATTATTAGATGTGATACAAGTTTGAGCTAATCACTTTCAAAATAGTCCTCTGGGATAGCTACTCATTCCAGTGGTGTTTGACCTGGCAAAGTGTTCCCATATTTCTCCCCAACTCACCTCCCACCACTGACTTCCTGTAGGCACCTGTATCGTGTCCTTGCTTCACCTACAAAACGGACCTGCACCCTGACACCTACTGAGCCTGATCATTTGCTATATTCTAGGAGCCCTGTGCTCCTCCACCTAAGGCTGCTTGGTGGTCCCCCTCACAAGATGTAAAAAAAGGAAAATCCATAGGTATTCAATCTTGGTGGAAAAAGCTCCCACCATCCCTCAGAACTGCTGCATCCCATTCACCATTCAAGAAGGTTATCAACACATAATTCTTTCATATCCATAACTCTCCTGATCTCCAGCTGCATACAGTTACATCACATTATCGATCATGATCACCTTTCTATTCCTTATGAACTCCATAGACAGCTACTTGAGTGTTATTAGACAAACTGGCTGTACTACAAGAATTTAACGTCTGCATCCATAACTCTTGGTCTGTTGGTGAAGTGCACTTTTGTTTTCTGAGTTATACATCTTTTTAGAGAAAGTGTCTGCTAAATAAACTGATGTGAATGTAATATAGTCTGCCGACATTTTTGGAGGCTGCTCTGGAAATAATCTGCTGTTTAATTTTCAGATGGTCTGTCGTAGAGCATGAACTGGGTTCCTTTCATCTTCATTTTAATTTTGGGGACCAGCCAGACATCACAGAGTGCCAAGTTAGTTGGCATACAGACATATTTTTACATTAAACTGGTAGATGACAGAGCAACAAAAAGGCTACAGAAGTAAATGAATATATTAATTCTACACTCCCACCAAAACCCAAATCATGCACTCATTCACAACAACTTTGATCACAAATAACACAGCAAAAGAATCAAGTTTAAGCATCTCAGTCTGCTTAGAAAAGGAAGCAGAAATAAGGTCTATCTATTGGTACGTGTTCCCAGATGGCTTAAGCAAAACCAACTAAACCAAATCTCTGATAAGAGATTAAAGATTTAAAGATCCACAGACATGCTAACCTGGCTCCGCTGACGTCCACCCCCACCATGAGTTGGCCATTGAGGGACAGCAGTTCATCGCGCAGTTTGATGTTTCCACAGCGGGCTGCTGGGCTGTTCTTCTTCACCTCCGTTACCCAAATGCAGCCCACTTCCAGCACAGGACCCCTGTCCCCCTTCCTGCGTCTCCTCCTTCCCCCTTTCTTCTTGCCATCTGGGTCTCCGAAAATAGGGATGTTTCCAAAGCTGAGGCCAAATTCTCCTGTGTCACCCTCCTGCCTGGTGAGGCAGACAGCCTGCACTTCCACATCTGTAACCTCTGCCACCCCTGCACCAGCATCCCCCTCGGCAAAGTTCAGCTGGATGTACGCTGCCAGCTTACGCACGGCAGCATGACAGGGTGGCTCTTCACCAGGTGGTGCCGGCTGTTCCTGCTCCTCCAGCCAGCGCTCAAGCAGGGCCAGATGGCTCAGGGCATTCTCCTGTGTAATGGGCATCTCTGCTGGAATCTGTTGCTCCTCCGACACATCATGGGCCAGGACCACTACTCCGAGCAGCTAATCCCTGGAGTGACAGAACAGAGCGCAGGGAATCAAGGCGTTCCCCATCTTGGGTTTCCAAGTCTTTTAGTGTGGTACATCCAACTTCCAACTGGCCTCCAGGCATTTCATGCACAAAACGGAGCATGATGTCACAAACGACAACAGACAAGAAGATGGCACGTACACTATGAGTCAAAACAAGGAAAATCCAGGGTTAGCCATTGAAAAATCCAGTCTGGATCAAATGGAAAATACCAGCTTGCTTCAAGTGTAGAATTTGTAAGATCCTCTTCTAGTTCCTCAGGTAGTCATCTAAAGGGAAACAGCAAGGTTTATGTCAGACAACAAAAAAGTTACTTTGTTATTTCCACAGAAAATTTGTAAGGCATTGAGTGAAGCCCCTCCACAGCAACCAGTGACATGTAAAACATTCAAGACCAGAAAATGGTCCATCATTGCTTCACCAGGTTACATGGTAAACCACACGAGGGACCTGGTGTGGACGTGGCCTGCAAAACGAGTTTCTTTTCAGACTGATCACCAGTGAAACCAGCAGATACAGGACATGTGTTAGAGCAGAGAAAGTGCACTAGTTGTATATCCTATAGACCCTCCTCTCAACTGAGAAATGGAGAGCAGTTTTTAGGAGCAGACACTGACCACAGCTAAATGAGTACTCTTCTTGGGAGTAAAATAACCCAGTATGTTCCAGCTCATGTGGATTCTGATCATGTGAAGTTCGGTTTTTTGTGAAAAAGAGCCCCGGTTGAATGGGCAGAGTAACGTGAAAACTAAACATTGATTGCACAAACCACAAAGGGTTGGTCCATCTTAAACCTCACAATTCCTCTGATACCTCATTGTTTCTTTTCTGGCGTTTGTAACTATAAGTGTACTATAAGAGGATATTTCCACTCAAGATTAATCAAATTTCAGTCTTTTATCTGAGAGAGAATATAACACTGCTGCATTTTAAACTGTCATACCTCACCAAAGTTTTTATTTTTGTGGACTTTGCTGCTGTTATTTTCTCGGTTCTAGCCAACTTATCATTTTACAAAAGTGTTATACCCTGCAATGCACTGCATCCGATCAGGGGTTGATTCATGACCTGTTTCATAGGAGAAGTTCTGGACCAATACTACCATGTGGTTAATGAAAATGGATGGATGGATAGATGGATGAACAGACAGACAGATGTTATACATTTTTGCATTAAAAAATCTTACTCTATGGACTTCATTTGATTGATGCTGGATAAAACACGCATAAATATACCAATATTATACAAGTGTTATCAGTAACTGCCTGTCCAATGCAGGCCACGGTGGTTCAAAGCCTATGGCAGAAACACAGGGTGGCAAGTAGGGTACACCCTGGATGGGATTCCAGAATAATTATAATTATAATATTTTATATAATATAATAAATATAAATTTATATAATTATAAAATTATAAAAATATAAAATGTTTTTATACCATTATAAATATTTTGTGGAACTTTTCATCAAATTATTGAACTAGCAGTTATGGTATGTTTGAAAATAATTTAAAAGGACTCAAAACCCTCCCCAAAAAATAGTTTTAAAAAAGAAAAGATTACCTCCAGCCTCAGCAAATTCGCTCCTGTACAGTCTGTATGTTGTGAGAGCAGTGACCCTCATGCCTTTACACAACATCACAATTGGTGTCGGGAGACTGTGGTATGAACCCTACTGTGTGACTGGTGGCCTGTTATGCCCTTCCTCCTCCCACTGAGAAGACCAGACCAGTGAAGACACCAGGGCGTCTCTCAGCAGTTCACCAATCGGGTCATGTTACCACACACACACACACACACACACAGCCACTAGCTTAATCTCTTTAAAGAGCACTATTTGCTCGTCTGCCTACGAGTCGCAATAATCTGTTAAGCTGTAACAGTGGGAGCGTGCCCCATGGGGGTCTACTATCAGTGTCTGCAAACAGACAAGCCAGGCCATGCACTTAGGCCCTCCATAAAATAAACTGCCCCACCAGTCACAAAATCCTCCTCTTCCCTCAGCTGCCACCAAACCGTGCAGCTTTTGTGACATTGACCCACATAGCAGCTCTGGAGCCAGAGATTAAGGCCCAACAAAGGCACTTTGTTCTGTGCCGTTCGCTGACATTAAAGACAAATCACTCTTTCCGCCACTGACCTGGAGAAAGAAATATCCAGGTCATCAGTGCTGTGTTCTCATCCCTGTGTGACACATATTCACACCAATAAACTACAGAAAGATTCAAAATCAACCTCTTAATCTAGTGCTCTACAAATAAGCCTTTGCAAAAGAGCCTTTCTTGGCCTTTCTGCCAATTCCTTGTCCTACATTCACTCATACATGTTTAATCACCTGTCAAACACATTGTTCCTGAGCTGATCATTAAAAGAGTTTCTATGATACAATGGATGGAAACATTTAACTCAGTACAAAGTCGTTCCAGCCACCTCAAGAGAAATTCACTGCAACTGGTAAAAGGAAAATGAGAAATTTTTTTGAATGTCTTCCATCAATAGAAGCCAACATTTTGTATACAGAAAGTTTTGGTTAAATGGTGTTTTTTCTTGGTGAAAAGATAGTGGGCCACTGTATAATGGGGCACACCAAAAAAAGCCTTAAGGTTTCAGGAAACCGTACTAGGTTCACCTGTATTCACACCAATGGGACCTTAGCCAAAGAAATATCCCATAATGGGGCTATTGTGTTGCACTGGCAACAGGCCTCTCCTCCCCAAACACTAACATTTCTCGGGAAAAGCTGTAAGTTTTTCAGTTTCATTATGCAAGCAGCATTTCCTTCCTGCCTAACCATAAAAAGACCCAAAAGGCAACAGTGGCCTGATCACAGTACTTAAAAGCAGGGATGCCTTTATCAGGACACACAAAATGATCTAATGCTGGACTGTTCCACAATGATGACAAATTGTTTAATACAAATTCTACATCTTTAACTGTTGCTTACATGAATATGCAAGACACAATCATTGCTGAAATCATGAAGGCTAGAGCTTAGACTCCAACACAAGATTGAATTACTGTACAGGAAGTTTCATAGTCCACAAGTTCAGGCTTTTCAGAGGAAATTGCTGACATTCTGTCCACTCATTCGGAATCAGTTTCTACTACAGTATGCCACTACAGTAACTGGATGACTTCAAACAAAACCTGACTGCTTTGAATAAGATGTGATGCAAATGGTTGTTAACCACTGTGAAATGGAGACTAGTTTTGATTTAGCATTTATGGAGAAAGTTGAAAGGAGAACCAGGTGTATAGCTGCCTTGCTGCAGTGTGCACAGCACACATGAACTACTGTAAGTTATATGTGATTCAGGGCAGCGATTCCCATCACCATACAACAAAGAGGACCTCCAGCATTAAACAGAAAAAAATTAGTAAGACAAAAGTAAACAATTTTGTTTTCCTCCGGATCAGAATGGACATGCATTGACACATAGTGTCAAGCGCCACCAAACTGTTCCCATCGACAGTTGTAATCTGACCGTTCATCATCTCTGACTTTATTATAATGCTACTACTAAAAACACACCAAAAAATAATTGATCCCATCATGTGAAACAAGTAAACAAAAATACAGTGAATAAAAGCCAGATTTTGAAACTACCAGCAATGTGCAGCTACCCGCCACCACCCCCCTAAACCCCCTGCTGGCACTATTGAAAATCATTCTGGTGGAAATGCCAAGTTATTTCCAGGTTTTATTCCATAAAAGCTGCCCAAACCAACAGTTATTATATTTTCAAATTCAGACCTCAGGGCTTATCCATCCATTTCCTATGTGCTATGACAACACTATAGTATAGTGCCGCTGTTGAGGGTTCACTGACCCTCCTCTCCGCACCCAAAGACAACTGGCGCATAATAAACGCCTGTACAGATTCCTCAAATCGCTGCGAGGTCTGCCGATGGCTGGAATGTGTGAAGCCATGAAAGCAGGACTAAACTGCTGATAAGCCTTCGTCCCTTTAATGCCAACAGATCAATCTGGGCTCAAAAAACTCTCCTACAGTGTTGGAGGCTGCACAAGACTGATCAAGCCAAACGGAAATCTGTATGGTGCTGTCAATAGTACTGAACAAAGCAGCTTTCTTATTCCAAAGATCAATACAAGCTGATTGGAGTTTAAACCTTACAGAGTAACTTGAACTTCTCGGGTATCTGTAAAGGGTTTGTGCACCTAATATTTTTTGTTTTGTTGACACTTTTCTCCAAAGCAACTTTCCATGTCAGGCTGCTATAAAAACAATAGTTATTTACCCATTAATACATCTGAGTAATTTTACTCCTTCAATTCAGGATAAGTAGCTTGCTAAGGAATATTACAGAAGGATTTAGCGGCCTGTTGCCACTTCTCTACATTTTGCATGTATGCACACTGAGAAAACTGCAATATACTTACATCAAGCCGCATACAGCTTAATTACATTCTAGGTATCACTTAATAATTAGATTTATTTTTCAACTTTTTGCTGACTGGCTCAACAACAGCTCTAAATTTCACCTTTCTGCAAAAGGATAATAGAGATGTTTAAAGGACAGAAAAGTCAATATATGAAAGTACTCCACTCCTTACTGGGGATTAAGATACCACATTCTAGTAAGAGTTGTGTAGTTGTGTGCCCTTCTTTGTCCATAGAGCAAAGGTGAAAAAGTGGACATCAAGTTAGCCTGAGCATCAATGTGCCAGAGAGGGCCTCCATGGTTTTACACCATTAAACATGGACATCGAGGTGTGCTCAAGGTAATTGGCACCCAAAGCGAACCCTTGGGTCCTATGTTAAAAATATATTTGTATTCATATATGCATTGATTTTTATTTAAACTTATACCAAAATATCAAACCTACCAAAACTGCAGTCACTGCTGTTATTTTCAGTAGCCTACAGTCAATGTGAGTCCAGGCTATAATGGACTATCCTGTGTTGTTACAGACAGTACTAACAACATAGCAGAGGTAGCAAACTCTTTTTTTTTCAGTTTTCGGTTTTCAGACACACTTGGACATTAGTGTATTGTATATGTTGGAAAATATTTGGAATTTTCTGCACGTTTTCAGTTACTGGAATCATTCCTGATTGTTTTATGCATTTGTGTGTCCTAAATCAAACAAAAAAATAGATACTAGTGTTGTGTGTATTAAACAGTGTCACTCCATACCTGCTACAGGTTGCAGTGACCCAAGTAGCTTTTGGTCAATTGTTAACCAAGCCCAGAACAATCAGTTATAGCACAGAGTGAGAAAAAATTGGCTGAAAATTGACTGCAGGTGCAAAGCTGTGATGTGCTTTTTAACAGTAAAAGCAAATTATCCGCATCTTGATTTTATTTTAATTATAAGACATCCTCTGCTGTTACCTACGTGCAAATTAAAACACTGGCAAATGACATCTACATTTAAACACCTGCTATAAAACTTTCATACTCAGAGAAACAGGTTTAACAGCAGACACCTATTTTTAATATACTTAACAACGATGCGAGGTAGTATAGCTGTGCTGTCATCACCTAAAATAAATGAAAAGCACGAAGCTCCACAGAGGTATGGATTTATTTCAAGGTTTTTAATGTAACCTATGTCCTCCTGTCATTTATGTTAATTTTATCACAGGGCTTGACAAACAGCATTATTAGTGTTATTTTATGTTATGTTGTCACAATTAATTGTGGTTGCAAATGTCACAGCTCTGGTCTTCTGGATATCCACCTATATTAAACACAACTCTACAGTAACTTCTCTCTCTTTACTCTCCACTCATTCACTCTCAAATTGTATATATGCTGCATATATGCCGCATACTACTGTGCAGCACTAAAACCTGTAAAGAGCGTACCAGTATCCTTAATATTAGTTTCGAGAATAATTATATAAATACCACACCCAAAGTGAACACGTGACGTCTCCGTTTACTAATAAAGTGTTGTCACATTAGTACAAAAATCTAGATTCTTTCTTTAATCATAGTCACTGCGAGTTTGATACTGTATGCAGGAGTGTGTGAACAAGTGCTACTTGTCTTTAACACAGTACACTGAATTATGAAGCCTCTACCGGCACCTGTAATTTGTATGTAGGTAAAACAAAAATAAAATCGCCTGCCTGACGGAGACGTTGCCTTTCTACTACCTAAGAACATCTAGAAAGCAACATATAGATGCTGTTAGACAGGTTCCATCCAGAATACACTTGATACACATACATTAGGCCAGGCATTTGATGGCAGCAGCACCTTTACGTTGACTCGACACACACCATGCACCTGTTACTGATAGAACAAGAGCATGTTGTTTTCATCTGTTTTTGTCACCCCAAAGTTCCACTTGTACACATTTTTTAAATTCTCTGAAATCAACATTTGTTTACCACCCTGCCACACCCTTTCTGGCTAAATTCCTCAAGCATGCTACTTCATGGGCATCGGCAGTCAAGAGCATTGGAGACCCAACAGCCTCAGACTCAAATTAAAAACCACACACCCAGTGAGGGACTAGCAAAGACAGAAAAATACAAAGATGACTGGTTCAAGTCTACAGCAAATTCAGTATCTTGCCATATCTAGCAGATTTTGCTGTTTTTCAGGGAACATTTCAAGTGAACCTCAGCTTGTGACTGAATGAATGTGTGTTTGTGTAGATATTCTGTGGTGAGCATCCACTCTGGACTCCACCTCATGTCCCACTCTTCCCAGGAGAGGCTTCTGGTCACCACAACCCTAACTAAATATACATATTTCAAAAATGCATTTATGGATGGATATTTCTAGTATATAATCATAGTTTCTTAGCTTAGTCTCAATGGGGTTTCTTATTGAAGACACATTTTCCAATTCAATGTTGCATTTTGATTTCACAGTTTTGCAACAATTTAGTCACGAACTGAATATGAATAAAACCTTTTGTATGCAATCTCTTTAACCACATCACTATTATTGTATATATGTTACTAAGTGAAAGTACCAAAGAAAGTATTTCATATAATTAAAACTCAATTACAGGGTAGCAGTAGCATAGTGGTTTCAGTTGTTGTCTTACAGTTGAAAGACTGAGGTTTGAATCCTGTATGAGATTTGACTCCCTGCTTTTGGATCAAGGTACTTACCCTCAATTGATACAATAAAAATTTAAAAATTGAATAAATGCAATGTGTAATAGGTAGCACCACTGCCTTACAGCATCTGGATTGTTCGGGCACAGATCGAAATCCTGTGTGGAATTTGGATATTCTCCCTGTGCCTGAGTTGGTTTTTGTCAAGTTTCCCCCAGTTTCCTCCCATAGTCCAAAGACATGTGTTTCAGGTTAACTGGTCACTCTAAACTGCCCATAGTCTAAGACTATGTGTATGTGTCTGCCCTGCGATGGGCAGGTGCCCTGTATTGAGTGTACCCCTCCTAGACTAGCACCCAGTGAATTCTGGGATATCCTCCAGACTTCTGTCATCCTGACCAAGGCAAGCAGTTAAGGAAAGCATGGGTATAAACTAGTGTTATCATTTTTGCTGAGTATTAAAACCTAATATTGTAAATTGTGTATAGAAAAGCATCAGTTAAATGAATTATTATTGATATCAATAAACATATGGAATACTGCATTTATCTTATGTTTCTTTTTTGCCTCATTATTTCATTGTTTTACTTCAATCAAAAAAAAAATCCCAGCCAAAAAATTACTACTTACAAACAGTAGCAGCCTATGATAATCTCAGAAAGCTCAGAGAAGCACAGTCAGTAATTACATCTTCCTACAACATTCCCATGGCTGGTCGGACAAGTCTGTTCAACTTTTCTGGGCCCACAAAAGCCTTTGCAAATGCAGCTAGATAGTTGTCGCACAAACAGCGTGATGGATTTCTGCTGCCCCTGCTGGACACTGACTGAGGCAAATGCACATACAGCAGGCCTGATCTCAAGGCATCTTGTCAGAAATCCAGGTCGTCTAACCATGAGGCTGCCAAAGACAGGCCACTTCCTCACTGCGCTAAGCTTCTTTCAAGCTCTGGTCCCAACAATCACAGCATCATGGAGATTACAGCAAAACCAGGCCAAATCTGAACCACTGTCTATTTCAGAAACATGTATTTACCTTCTATCTCCCTATAAACAGATGCATGCATTGGAAATGGTCAAATAAATAACAATAAAGGAAACCAATAAATATAAGAACCACATGTAGCCAAACAGCCGTATGCTATATTAAGAACATCAAACGTAAGAATAAACAGCTATTTTTGTATCTCAGAAAAAAAGAATTGTCAACATTTCTATTGTCTTTTGAAAACTACTCTTTTTACATAATGCAGAGGGATCAGCAGACAAGGAGAAATGAACTTTGTCGACCTGCACCCCTGCAGAGATTCACGCCTCAACCAAGGCAATTGGAAGTGTTGGGGAAACATGGAGTGGGCAAGGCCCCAGGGGACAAAATGTCGTAAAAGAGGCTTCCTGCTGTCCATGACTCTGCAGCTCAGCTTTTGAAAGACTACCCATCACACTTTTTGTTCTGCTTCAAGTAGCTCTCAGCATCCAGGGAGGTCACAAGGTCAAGAAACAATACAGCACAGTCCTGCTCATTGTCCCCCATCTTTATAAATGTTGAAGGGAGAATTAACTATCACTTTGTGAGTCAAAGCAGTGGGTAACAAAAACAAAGATTAATTAAGAGTACTGGTGACCAAAATATTGCTAAAGTAGATGGCATGCAGTTTTTTTCTGAAAATTTTACCGTACTTCCTTAAGAAATTTCAAAGGACCAATGTATTGTTTTCCACTTGCCAGAAATGACAATAAACCTTCATTACTGTCAAATGACTCTGTGATATTGTGGAAGGGGACTTTAACTGACACAGCTCTAAAGATAAGAAGCAAACTGGTGGTTCAGAACTTGGCTGGGAAACAAGAATGCAGGTAATGAAATCCTTTAGAACCAGAGCTGAAGCACAATAGTCTGCAGGGAAAATCACCCAAAATGGACTTTGAGGTTTCCTTTATCTGCCATTTCAAACCTTTCAAGTCCACAAGTCTGAGAAAATATACTTAGTCTCTAATCAAAATGCATCTTACCAATATGGTAAAATGCTAAACAATGCGGCTCCATCTGTTCTTTGGATCTTTGTTTCCTTAGAGGTTTGTGAAGCATTAAAATGCTAGTATAAAGACAGTAATGCATGTTCTATTACTGTTGATTTATATGCCAATTCCCCAAGAAGAGACCACCATGTTACCTCATGCCCATCTTTATCACTAAACAATAGGCTTCTGATCCAGTCTAACTGCTTTGTTTACAAGAGGCAAGTCAACAGTTCTACATCTTACAGTCTACAGTCTTACAGTCTAGTTTTGCTTCTGATGTTTTCCCTCAATGAATACAGAAACTTTCTTTATTTTAAGGCTGTACTACACATTTTATCAGCAATCAGGAAATCAAGAAAACTTCAGAGCCATTTCTATGGAATCTATGGCAAGCACTCTGCAACTGAAGACTAAGGCTCTTTATGTTATTATACATTGGCTCAACAGATAATCCTCACTGCAGCATAGAACAGATGTTAACGTGTTGTGAAATCACCATACAGAAATGTGGACATGATCCATGTAAGGGGGCTGGCCACTGTTTCTTTGGTGGACCTCATGAGCTTTCCACCACTCGCAGTACAAAGGTCTTGTTATCCTTGCAAATGAGACCAGAGCTTTGACTGCTATCCTTTATTGGTGATCTGAGTGTAAATTAGTAGAGTTAATCTTAGTCAAACTGGTTGTAGAAGCACAGGTTCAATTCTTGGTCACTTGTCCTGAGGGTTACACTTGACTACCTCACATGGTCATATACATCATGGAAAAAAAGAATGCCTCAAGGGGATCCTACTATAGTCTACTTTATGACAGGGAGCTCCATGAGGCTTTAGGATGGAATGCTAAGGCTTCCACCTACTCTGCAGCCATTTATGAAACACTGACTCTTAATATTGCAATACCCTTCAGTGCTTCGTTCCATCTTCTAAGTCTATGGTTCACTCAACCTACAATTGCAGACTGGGGTACACACAGACTTTTCAGGTATACACCTTGTGAACAGCTGGAATGGATAGTGCTGGAAGGATGAATCAGTTACAAATGAGCATCAGTTGATGGAATTAAACCCCTAATTGCCAAGACAAAAGAAAAACCAACACGGATGCTGGTTCACCATAGCGTAGTATGAATTAAGGCCATGGATCGACGGATTTTCTATGTAAATTTACATTCATTAATCATAGAAAGTGTGCCATTCATTCTCCGTATTACTAACCGAGAGGGGGTACTCATTAATTCAACACCTCAGCCCTGAGACTTGCTGGGCTCACTTCATTTGGAGGTTAGCCAAGTGTGTTTTGGGTAAAGTGATCCTAAAAACTGCACACTAAAGCATTTTAGCTTGGCAAGCAGTATCAGATGTTCAAATTAAAGAGCATGGGAATCACTTGCTGACTCAGGTCCAGGAAGTCAACCCTAAATGGTTAGCTCAAAAAAAGAATGGGTTTCCTGTGGGTTTTATTCAAAAACCAAAATGTTTCACAATGCTACCCTCCAATCACTTAGATAAAAGGATAAATTAACTGACCACAGTAGAGATGAGCCTTCATTTTGGTCACAAATTTTAAAGTAGTTCTTTGTAACTTTTTTAAGTTCAGATGGCACCTTCACCCATTTCTCACCCAAGCTGTCAAATGAACAGAACGGATCAGAAAAATGTTTTGTGAGTAACAAAAATATAATGTTTATTTAAATTACAATGCTTATTTTGAATATTCACAGCAAAGAACAGTTGAAGTTCAAATAAATTAGCCTATTTCAAACATTGCACAGCCTTTGAAAACTTCATTGAAAAGCACTTGAAATGCTGTGAATTCATATCTAAAGTGGTTCTTCTGACACGCTAGATTGTGTCAAAGGCCGGGTTCAGTTACAAATAAAACCTTGTGAAAAACATAATTAATGAAGTTTCAGAAGTAGATCAGGTGGTATTTGAAGGTCATGTAAAACATAGGGGCAATGATGGCATTCCAGGCAAAAAGTGGATGTGCAATGATGATGAATGAATGAATGAGTTACTGCATTGTGAAGGTAATTTCTATAGAAATGTAGGCCCAAAAAAAGCATGTACAAAGTGGACAGTACATGATGGTAGCCAATTTTTTTAATCGGCTGCTACCTGCTATAGGTCAGAGGTCATGACATTTTTTATATAATAGATTTTTTTCCCCCACAGGAGCCCAAACTTATAAAACATGAGCAGTTTCATAAAACTGTAATGAGTTACTATTTTAAATGAATAAAACATTTCTTACAAAGGCTAGATGACAGCATTGCCAAATATATATTTCAGCAAAATGCTGTGCTTAAAATGCACTGTAAGCACTTCCAGGCCAACTGTCAGTGTGCACCTGCATCAAACAGAGGAAAAATGATGTCGACATTAGTTGTGTGGTCTTCTCATAATCCAGTAAGAAATTCATCCAAGGTCAGATAGACATCACTATGGCGACAGAAAAAACAACTGAAGTTTTTAAGAGACTCTGTTGGGTAATACCTCCCATGAAGCTAAAATTGATATGGCATTTAACTGGAGGTAGCAGGTGGCACTATGGTTATGTGTGCTGCCTTATAATTGCAAGGACCTCAGAATGAATTCCTGTTAGTGTAGTAACCTTAAACTACTGACCCAGAATGGATACTGTAAAAATTACCTATCTGTGTAAATGGGTAAGTCATTTTATGCAGCTTACTGTACAACTCTAATATTGTAAGACAACTTTTAGGGAAACATCAGCTAAATTGATAAAAGTTGATTACTCTTATGATATAAAGTAAGGATAATCTGGATTAAACAGCCATCTCTGAGCCCCCCCCCCCCACTTTCTTTTTAAACCCAAAATGCATAACCTCATTCATGTAAGCAGATAGCTTACTGTTAGATCTGTTTCTTTCTCTTTTCCTTTACTTCTTACCCTTGTTCTTCCAGTAGTACTTGTAAGAGCCAGATAAGTACTTCTGAGCTTCAACATTAAACAAAGCTCTGGATTTGTTTCCAGAAAGCCATGTTACAACCATGGCGAGGATCTATTCGAAGCACAGTTTGTTTTCGGTGCCACAGACAGGTTCAGCCGCACTTGTCATAACTTGCTATGTGATTCATCCTGAGAATGGTCACTACTTCACACCTCAGCTGTCTGAGGAAACCCGTCATGGCAACAGCAGGCCGTGTGAAAACCTGAACAGCTCATCCAGTGCAAATTGCAAATAAACTCAAGAGAAAAGGGGGATTAAATTGTAACCATTGACAACACAAAAATTGATAGAGTCTGAGTTTTTCTCAACAACTACTCAAACTAAGCTTCAAAATGTCATTGTTGCCCAGACAATAAGAGGTCAATTACAAAGTGGAGCAATAAAATGACAAGGATATGTTACACCATCTAGAAAGGAGAAGCAGTCAGATGCAGGGGGAGAAGGAACTTGCAACATAATATGGCCTCTTTTTTGATTAAATACTTGAATGAAAATAAGTTTATCAAGCTTCAAAAAATGTCTCAGCTTTAAGCATTGAAAATCTTGTGGAAAACATTCCTAAGCTCTCACATAGCCACAAAGACCCAAAAGTGGTAGAGAGCACATTGTAATTCCAACATTAAAAAATGGTACAGAGTAAATCAAAGCCAATGACTTAAGCTTCTCAGATGTTTACAAACCAAATGTTTTAAACTTCAGAAATAATGGCCAGTCTCCAATAAAATCTTCCATCAAAATGTGTCTCACAGCCAAATGATACATCCATCCACCATTATTAACAGTGCAGGTTTGTGATGGTCTGGAAAATATCACAGTTGCATAGGGAATGCCTTGAGGGAAGTCAGACAGACTTCAGTCACACACACTCAAAGGACAGTTAAGAGTGATCAATTTGCCAGAAGGCACCAGGAGGAAAATCCAATCTGAACTCACAGCCCAGGAGCTACTGATGCCCCACTATGCTCCACCATGCTGTCCCCTAAACTGGAAGCTTTCTTTACACGCTACAGCTCTGCTAACTCTAGTGGTGGGATCTTCCTCAATGCCATCAATCAGCGACCTGTAGAAGCCTGGCAAGTCTTGGGGAAATTTCTCCAGTGCCCAACCCAAAGGAAAGACTTAACTGAAGGCTTTCCACCTGACAAATGTGAGAAAGCTCTTTTCTCCTGCAGCATCACCCACCTTTAGTATAACCCAGAACACAGCTCTAGGGCCAGGCTCTGACACATGCTCTGTGTTCTGACATGCTTGCCTACTACCTCACCCACCACGCCTCTAAAGAAAGATTTCTTTGCGATGGGAGCCCTGTCCCACCCATTCAGTATGCCTCCCCTTTTCTTAATATAATGGCCAAGAAAACCATTTTTAAACAACTGATGTTGGTGCAGGAATCTAACACTGATGAAACAAAGTCACCTCAGTCACAGGGCCCATGACCAGATGCTGAATCATGGGATGTACATCTGGCAATGCCATTTCATTTATGAAAAGAATAAAGCAGACATATTAAGTCTAATACAAGGAAATTAAATTAGAAAAAATATTTTTCAGAAATTTAATTTGATTGAGATACTGAAGCATGCACAACAGGGATAATACTGGACCAGTCAAAATGAGTATTATATAAATTGAACACATCAGTCTAGTACTTCTTCTAATAAGCAGCCATTCCCTGGAGCAGAAAAGACTCTGCAAATGTTTTTTTGAACACAAATGATGACTTCAAGTAACTCATTATCATGGATGCATTGTGATACTTTTGATCACCTGCATAATGATTTAAAATGATTTTAATTATTGAAAATGTTCTCCTGTGCTTTTGTGAGATTCCCCCAAGTGCTCTATTTCCTTTCCGCAGTCCAAACACATTTGCGTCACGTTTTTTTGGTGCATTGGTGAATTTAAACTATGCTTAATAAGCATGTGTGAGTGAATCACTCTGTGTGACACTAGCCTCCGATGGACCGGCGTCCTGTCCAGGGTGTACCCTGCATCGTGTCTTAAGAATAGGCTCTGGAACACCGTAGGCCTGCACTGGACGAGGGGTTGATGAAAATAGAAAAAAAGCGTAGTTTAAAAAACACAGGAAACTTCAGAAGACATAATAAAAGTTGGTTTCGCTTGTGTTTACTTACTTTCACAGATACTGTGTTTTGAGGGCGGGTGAAGTTAATCACACATTTGCAAAGCAGTTTGCAAACAGCACTGTGGGGGTCATCTCCACAGAGGGGGTTTGCAACATCCAGACAAACACTTAGCCAACATTAAACTGTCAAAGGCTTGTTTATCTTTTCCACTACATTTTAAATTAGTCTCAATCTGGATTTATATACATATGCTTCATCAGTGTCTTTCCATCCAGCAGCACACATGCAATAATACTTTTTTTGCTCAGTCCGTAGTCTAAACACATTTTTTGTACCATTATGTCACTTGCAATGAATAAAATGTTGAATTATAACAAAATACCATTTAATACCAATATTGCATACAAATAAACTTTGGCCATAAGTTTCCTACAATTGTAACTGAGATTTAAGTTAATGTTTTCAGGGTAAAAAGGTATGAATCAAGTACTGTTTCCAACACAACATGAACCTGTCGGCAGTAGCACGGTAAGTTTCAGAAACGGTGCTTTGATAAAAGCGATAGGAAGGAGAAGAGGGCAATAAGTGTCAAACTGAAAGTCACTGCCTCTCATTTAGTGGGATCAAGGAATGTGCGCTTGTTTCTACAAAATACTTGCACACTAAATATCTGCTGTAAGAATGACTCAAATATATAGCGAAAACATTAGTACATATTGCTATGCAAATCTATCAGTCTCACTTGGATTCAATTTTAAAGAGAAGCAGTATCTAAAGTGTGTGGGGTTGTCTAGATCCACACAAGCACCTAGATCCAGGTTTCGTACAAAAACACTTCACGGGCTTTTAACGAAAACACGATAATTAATATACTTTCCCTCGAGCGCAGTGCGATCACGTGCAGCCCGTATGTATGGAATATTTAAGGGGTAAAACTCACCCGATGTTCCACCTAGAGATGCACGACCGGAGGGCTCCAGCGAGTGGTCAAAGGCTGTCTTCAGCCAGAGTTACTCTACAGTAACCAGGGCAGAACCGAGTGTCTCCCCAGCGTACTGTGGTCTGCAAAGCAACACACACACACCGCGCGCGCGCGCACACACACACACACACACAAAGGAGCCGAGCACCCGCTCCTTGGAAGCTCGACCTTCATGCGGAGGAGCTGTGGGAGACAAAGCCTTGCTACTGTCGCCGCACCGTCGCCTTGCTGCTGTGCCCCGCTCGTGCCGCCCTCCTCGCCCCCCCCCCGCCGCGCCGACCCGAGACGGGAGTAACGGGAAGAGCGCGCGATGAGAGCGCGAGCTGTGCTGCTGTGCGCAAACTTGCCCCTCGTTCAGTCAACTCACACAACGCTTTTCTTTAAATAGTTGCTCTTCTCTATAAATCCACCTTCTGCCCAGAAATTCCAGCGCAGACAGCTGTGGGACGTATATCAATACGCTGTCCAAGTACTGGATGTAAATCTATAATGTCGAAGACTCGTTATTAACTTTGCTTCAAGCAGAGATTCTCTTGAGATCAAAGCATCGTCAGGATCGCGTGTAGGTAAATTTATATAATTCAAAATATATTCAGTAGTTAAATAAAAGGTACTTTAAAAGCCATTTAAAAGTGAGCTTTATGAATTACTTTCACTGCACTCATCCTACCCTGTACCTATATATAAAAGCGAAGGAGTTTTTTTTTTTTTCGTGATTGATCTTTATGCTGTCCAATGGGCGTTGAGCGATTCTTATTGTGTCCAATCGTTGGTGACTCATTTTTTTCATACCCAATCATGTTCGCTCTCGTTCTCAGGGGAGTGCGCTCAGAAAAAAAAAAAAAATCTGATTTTTTTTCTCAGTTTCTGGGGCCGATGTTATTTAACGCTTTATAAAATTTACACTCACTGCCAATGTAATGTTTACACAGAATAGCACTGTGTGACACAACACACAAATAAAGCTAAAAGTTATGATGGTGTTGCTCTGGCTTTTGTCAATATTCAATTTGCATAACAGTCATTTAGATGACACCGGTTAAAATGTTATAAGACTTATTTAGTGTAAGAGCTCAAATGGAAGAAACAAGTTTACATTTTATTTTCCAAGAAAAAAAATGACATTCACCAAAGACACACAAAAAGCCATCATCAGCCTAGGCCTTACCTGTACAGGTGCCTGATGTGTAACACAAAGTGCAAGGTGAACTAAAATGTGTTTCACAGGTGAGTGACCTCATGAACCTTTGATTTACTATCAGGCTTTCCCACCATGTGCTCAGTATCTCTGGTTTTGATCCTGTCTTCTCCCTTTGTCCTCCTGGGACTCACATGGCTGACTCATACACGTTACACACACACACACACTTAAAGCAAAGCAAACTTGTCCAGTCCCACAGTTCATTGTCTCAAAAAGAAATCAAATTTCTTTCTGACGACTGTTTTATTTCATTTTTGACTGTACCTCTCTGCCGTGAAAGTGCACATGAACAAATGAAATATACAGACTTCCTTTTGCTCCCAGGTGGCTCTGATTAGAGAAGCTTATATGCATTTAGGGCATTTATTATTTCAGGGAAAGCGTAATTAACTGGGTAGACAAGGCCGACTTCTCAGATTCCAGGACATCCACAAATTTTGGCTACATACGTCAGAGCCAGTGGCAAATGTCATCTTAAATGAATGTTAAATCGACCCGAGTAGCAGAGAGAAACCAAAAATGCAGTTCTCTGGCTCATGTAGTTACACTGTACAAGTGGCATATGTATAAAATTTTGTAACAAGCATTTTATAATACAAGTAAAAATTTGACAATGGTGCCAAAAGTTTATATAGTGTGTAATATATTTGCGGGATACATTAAATTTAACCTACAGGGAATGGGTTTTATTACAAGATTAAGGGTTATTTACATATGATATTCATTTTGTGTCCATTTTGAATATGTAAATATATGTCTTAATCGCACAGGGAAACTGCACTGAAATGATAGGTGATTGTGAGCATTGTTCAAGTTCTCTGACATTTATCATATTCTTGTTTCTTGACCCTTTCAGAATATGTGTTTAATAATAATACGTTAAACAAGTGGTTGTTCAGGTAAACTGAAAATGTGCGTAGGTTGAAATGTACTAGGGCCAGGGCTGTGAACCATTGCTGTTTGAGAACTGCACTTTTTAGAAGATCTAAATGTTGTTTTTTCCCCTGTGAGCATCCTGTCCAACTGCCTTTCAAACAGAATCCAAAAATAACTTCCTTCTGACATAATGTGCAATAACAACTCCAATTCTCTGAGCAGGCCCAGTCTGAGGCTTGCAGCGCATGTTGTCAAGATGCAGAGTTCCCACCAGACCTCACGAGCACACAAACACACCACAGGTGGGGTTTGCACAAACACACACGTCTGCTCTACCGTTTTCTTTTTCTTCGTCTTATTTGTTGGAAGAAACTGCCAAGGAGAACCAATGTGTCTAAGGAAAGTTCTATTTTAAACACTAACAGTAATAGGAGGAACGTTGGAAAGTCCTCAGTAATCCAAAGAGTTAACATTTTAGTGCTTGTATTATTCATTTTCTTAAATTGCCAGGATTTGGGGAATTTTGAATCTCCCTGAGCTTGTTAAAGAGGGAGAAGTTGACTTAGTGATGTCCAAGCACAGTTTTAACATGATTTAAATAATTGTATGACTTCTATACTGCATAAATTGCAGGAATGTTATACAGTATTCATGCAAGAAGAGCATCACTGTATGTTATTCATTCATTTTTAATAACCACTTGTTCAGTGGAGGGCTATAGTGGTCCAGAGCCTATGCTGCAAACATAGAGTGCGAGGCACCTTACAGCCGGCATGAGGGCACACACATTCATACGCATTACATGTTACATGCATCTCAAACACAAGTTTCTGGATTGTTGCAGAACATAGAACATGCTAAGCAAAACAATGTCAGCACGTGGGGAACACAGCGACTGCACACAGACTGAGATGCTGATAGCTGTACATTATATGACAAAATATATAATTTTATAACAATTTTTTGTTCATATTAAGAGAAGCTGCATCTGGTAATACTAAGCCCATGCTAACCTGGTATTAAACTCTACCTCAGTACCACATCAGTGTTGGGTTGCATCTGTGGAGCAGATGTGAAGGACCAAGGGAGAGTTGTCAAAACTGTAGGGTTTTGAAAATCTTCAGTGTTCATAGTGCAGGAGAGAAAGGTCTAAACATCAGCAGTCAAGTCAGTCACTCCAGGCTGATTATTAAACATATAGAACTGTCTAAACCAGTTATTTTACAGTAGATAAATCAAAATTTAATTCCCATAAGGATTATCTGAGAGGCCATATGCTACCTGAATTATAAGGTTTTCCTCCAAATGCATCAGTTATGACTTCATCAAAGGAATGACTATTTCACTTAAAACCTTAATTACTGGGAAAAGTTTCCAGAATAGTTTTTGTCTGCATGCTTGTCTGTTATTCTTGCGTGTGTTCTTTTTTCTGCCAGAAAGTAGGTAAAAAGATTTACTTTTTGCCCAAAAGCACTTGGCAATTGCAGCCAAATGTGCTTGCACCAAATACTGAGTTCAAGAGTTTGAATACTTGGAATGGAATATTTATTATTTTTTCATATTGTGTGAGGCAAAACTCATGTTGACTTGCAAAAGTTATTTTGAGTATCTTTATTAGAAATGAAAATATCAGCTGGAAAGAAACATTAAAGTATCATTTTGTTATGCAGTAAAACGTGTGATTTTTGTCTGAATACTTTTGTAAGGCACCATGCATTACTTATACATTAAACTGAAGTTGTAAATACACACACACACACACACACACACACACACACACTCCATCCCTAAATCCATCTATAAGTAGAAGAATTCTATAGACAATCCAGACCAAGAATGTTAAGTTTGTCAGATTTTGGGGACCAAAAATATTAACAAGAGTACTGAGTTATTTTTGAATATTGGGGGTTACTTTATAGTGGGGCACATAATCCCCCACCCCCACTTTGCTACACCTGTGGTTCAGGGAAGTGTACATATATGCACTACAGCATATGGCGGCACATCTTCACATGTACAAATATAATGTAGATTTATGAAGAAACAGTATGCAGATGACTGACACAGTTGCAAAGAATACACTGATACTGCAATAATGATTAACCTAATTTTGCACTTGGCTAAATAAAATCAATTTTGAAAACAGTGAGACTACGCTCTAGAGGCATGTCTGTATCACACCTTCTACATTGCGGTGTGTTTATTTGCATTTCCTTTTACTAATTTGGTATTTAAGGGCAGCATGGTGGCTTGGCTGGTTGGGTATGAGTTCGAATGTAGCTCAGTTTATGCTGAGTTTGCATGTTCTCCCAGTGTCTGTGTGGGTTTTCTTCTGCAGTTTAAAGACATGTTTCTGGTTAATTGGTCATTCTAAAACTGCTCACAGTCTGTGTGATGGACTGGTGTCCCATTTGAGGGCAGTTTTGTAGCCTAGTGCCTCATGATTCCAGGATAGGCTCCAGACTGTCATGACCCCGCTCAGGATAACCAGTTAACAAAAATTAATAAATAAATGAATAGTTTGGGATTGAACAACTTGTTCCATGTTAACACAAAGGAACGCCATCTTATTTTGTTTCTTTTATAAGTCCTAGGAAAAAGATAATGCAATTAACAGTGTAGAAACACCAAGAATGAGAGTATGAGCACTTTCAGAACCTGCTTTGTTTATTTTCGATTTCTTGTCCTCTATGACCCTGAAAGGAGTGGGAGTCCTGCATCTTAGTGGCTCAAAGTTTGTACCTTCTCTAGACCCCACAGCTCCTGAAGTTGCACAAACAGTCCATTCCATGATGTCACCAGAAGAAAATAAGTATGCACAAGGCTGCATCAGTCATTCAATGGATCCCTCCCCAGCACACAGTAGATGTGCACTCATTGTGCTGTAATACATGGCATGCCCAACAACACCTGGATGTAATCCGCAGCAGATGCTGGAATATGTGGTGTGTCACACTTATGTGCAGCATTGTTACTGGCAGCATTGTGACTGTATCAGCAACTAAAAGCCATTTTGTTAAAAATACTCTGAATTGTGAGTACACGAATATGCCCAGATGGTCACCTTCGAGGTTGACAGTGCAGTGAGAACCAGATCATGTCCATGATACCAGCTGCTGTACATAGTCACCACCGTAGATGATCTCAGTGTTACTCATCTACACCTTCGCAATTATGGGAGAAACGGGTAGGGTTGGAGATGATCCCTTGTAAGTGAACTGTGCTGTAACACCTTCGCACAAGAAATGCCCAGTAAAAAATGTATTTAGTTGATACAAATCTTATAAGTTTTCCTTGAAAAAAGTGTAATCTAAATAATGCCTATTCCATCTGTTACAGTACTTTTCAATGTTGCTGCCAAATATTGAATGAATTGAGAACTAGTAGCAGATATTAAACATTCAGTTACTATTTGATTAGGATGGAATAACCTCTGCAATGCAGCAATGTTCAACATGCTCACCAATATCCTGTTTTACATCTTATTAGTTTTCTCTCAACATTGATTTGACTGAACTCTTAAAGGTTCACTGACAGCAGTCCAGGCCTGTAAAGCACTCAGTATTGAAGGTGTTTGTGGCAAATCAGTCCGTAATCGGCTTATTGAGCCTCGCTTCAATGCGCAAGGAGCACAGGTGTGCTGTAGTGCTCCTTTCCAGAAGATTCTGAGTTTGTTACAGAGGTGTTCTAGGGTCTTTGCTCCAGGGCCTTTTATCTTAGTAAATAATCATAGTTCCCAACCTGAAGATATACAAGTGGATGTGCTGGTCTGTCCAAAGCTGTCCTTTAAAACACCCCTGAATGTGTTGGCTAGCTACTGAAGGGAGAACACAAGGAGACAGTGACTGACATGTTCCCGACCTTGAGAGTCTGAGTTTTTCTGATCTAGTTTCAATTCCCTCCTCATTATCCAAATCTAAATCTTTCCTAAAAATGTATCAGATAGCAAATTTTCAGACAGGGGAAGCCTATATTTCCCTATTTTTAAAGGGAAAAATAATAATGCATTCCTGCTCTTCCCAAAACCCCTAACCGATTTCCTCAAATATCACTAAAACAATCAGACACCTCCATAAAAGTTCTCAAGCGTTTCTACATAATATAAAGCACTTAAACACCAATTAACTTATTAATAAACACTTAAAGTCATTAGTCTGTGACTGGGCTGGGGTCCCTTTCAGGGTGTATAGTTTTGCGGTCCATGATTCCAGTATAGGCTCCGGACCCCCGTGACCCTGTCGAAGATACAGCTGTTAATCAAAATTGTTGGATGGATGAATGGATGGATGGACTCATTGTGTATGTCTGTATGCTTTATGCATCACACCTGTAAAGTTTGAAATGAACTGTTTTCCTTTTACAATGTAATGAACATGTACTGGAACGTAAATAAACAATGAAAGCATAATGAATGGACATAACAGCAAAAAAAGCATTTTTTTCCAGGCATAGAGAAAATCATATGAGACATGAGGGCATAGAAAAGCTTGTATCATTTATGCATTGACCTATTTCAATACACCCACAATATATGGGCTTTTTATGCTCTTCTGGCTCAGCTACCTTCTTCATGCTCTTCTCCATGTTCTTTGGAGACATTTTCACTTAATGGCATAAAAATAATAGCAAAAAAGCAAAATTGCCTCTGTTAAACAGCAAGAGCAGAGATGTTACGAACAGCTAAGGAGCATGACTGAAATGCACGTCATACCCTCTTAAACAGCTTCGTTGGCATGTACTTTGAAATTTGGACACAGATTTGTTGTGAGTTTTTGATCAGGATAGTGAATTTTGGGTAGAAATTTTCCAAGGTTATAAAAGCTAATTTTCCAACAGAGAGATTAGGGATACCAAGGGATAGCTGTATCACAGAAAAGGTGCCTGGACTGTTCAGCCATGAGCTCAATTTAAGCTCAGGGTGTGTGGAGTTTGCATGTTCTCCCTGTGGCTCTGTGGTTTCCCCCCCACAGTCCAAAGACACGTGTTTCAGATTAATTGATCACTCAAAACTGCCCATATAGTGTGGCCACATTGTGGTGAACCAGTATCGCATCCAGGGTTTAGTTTCCTACTGTAGCGCTCAGTGACTCCAGGACAGACTCTAGACTCTTACAAGGAGAATTATTTAAGGATAACAGATGGATGAAAAAGCAAACTAATATTTACTTCTATTCTGACAAAATATATAGCATTTAGAAAAAGGACATTTGAAAGCCCTGCTCTCTTGGCTCATCAGTTTTCACACAGCACACAACTTGGTAAAGACAAGTAGTGACGTAAAGGGCAAAACACATGCTGTGGAAAGGTCCGTTTACATGACAAATGGATTTGCTGCTAAGAGCTTAGTTCTTTGTGGTGACCAAAAGATTATCCCAACTAAAAACAAAATCAGATATCAGTCAGTCATAGGAGTTTATTATCAACTTCAACAATCTCACGTCTGATCAGCGGGTGCCATCATCTTCAAATGATTTTTCAGCTGGCTGTAGACATTCAACCTCTATAAAGAGCTGCAGGTGAGAATTGAATTTAATAACCTCTGTACCAGGCAGAATATAAAGAATAATAGAAATGTTCTTTTCTTACCCCTAAAGAAAAAAGAAAATCACCTTTAATGTAATCTTTGCATTAAAATCAAAATGGGAAATCCCCCCCAGAGTTTGGAAATGGAAACTTCTGCATTTCTCAAATGAGTGAGTGACAATGAAGACAATACCCTGTCTAACTGGAGAAAGGCATAAGCTCATTTAATTTTCAGTGGAGCTCATGCTTGACATTAAAGTTTTAATAAATCAATTTAAACCTCTTCGTGAAATATGGGGAGAATTAAACATCTTTCCAAGTACAGTATAAACTTTAACCGTTAAACCTAAATGTAATTAATCGACTCACGTTTTCTGTGCTGCTTTTAGGAAACACTAATCCAAAGCAAGAGCACCTTTTAAGGTGAATTTTTCACAAAAAAAACACTTGAAAGTGCTGCCAGTCTCCAGCCGTTAATTGATTTTAATTTGAAACTGTGCCAGTGGTGTTAACATTTATGCCGTAGACATGAAACACAGGTGGAATGTCTAGAAAGATAGAGTACCAGCAACAGTGTAAATTTTGCAGCATAGGTCCCTTGTAGGTGTGACTCCTAGAGGCTTCAGTCTCCTGTAGCCCACAGACAGGACCAGGGTGACCAGGGAGCACTGCTGAACATCATTCGCATTTTGTTCAGTGATAAAATGTCTTTCACTTTCATACACTTGAATCTTGATTGAAATCATTCACATCACATTTTTACCACTGAAAAATGTGAGCCCACTTGTATGGGACAAGTGGGTTGGAGAGTGAAAGCCCAGCAACCCATATGTCCTACGTGTCTGGGAACTGCTGCAGATGAGCTGGGAAAACATGGTGTCAAAATTCCAAAACAAACTTGTTAAACAAATGCCTTGTGAACAAAAACTAGTTTCAGTGAGTGTGTTACACTTTCCACTGGAGCTAGCTGTGGAACATTAAAAATACCCAAAAATGTTGTCATAGTTTGCCTGGAATCAGACTTCATACCACTGTTTTTTCACTAGATCAGTCTGGAAATCCAATAGTCAGCAAATACTTATAAAGTATGAATAAAAAGCTAACTGAAGTTGGACGGCCACCACGAGCAGAAGCCTTAAGTGCCTCACAACTATGAACAGAAAAAAGTAAAATTCTTGTGTTTCTCAATAATAAAGGGTGGAGATTTTTATTAGTGTTTAATCATTCGAAACGGGAACGTAGTCACACATCAAGTTTCAGTGTACAACGCACACGCTAAAAGAAAGTGTTTTCATAAAGAAAAATAAACTGATTTGTCCTAGAAAAAAAGTGCTCCCCTAGATTGGAAATGAAGACATGTTTAACAAGTCCAGATGAGAGCAGAAACCCAACAAGGACTCAAGACACTCAAGGCTAAAAATCGTCATATCGTAATACACTGGAAGGGAGGTGCTGTGGCCCTGATTCCAAAGGCTTTCATTTGGTGAACGCTGCCACCACGGCCCAGAGGAGCTCGCTGGCATTGGGCTTCATGCTCTCCGCCTCAGGCTCCAAGTCCAGAAGCTGTCGCACCCTCTTCATGGCAAGGTCATACTGGTCGTCCAGCAGTGGTGCAAAGGCGTTCTCCAGCACGTCAGACGAGTGGGCCAGGAAGATGAGTGCCAGCATCCGCTTGTCCATGCGCTGCGGGTCGTTGACCCACTTGTCCAGCACGGCCTCCTGCACGCGGCGGATGAGGCGCTGCTTGACGTCGCCATTGGTCAGAGGGTGCGTGGTCATGTCGAAGAGCAGGAAGTTCTGCTTCTCTGTGGTGAGCACACCCTTTTCCACCAGGTTTTTGGCCAGGCGCTCACGCACATTTCTCAGCTGGTAGTGCAGCTTCAGTGGGTTCCACGTCTCACCTGCAGGAAGACATAAGCTGTTAGGGTAAACCAGGGTCCGAGAGCACAGCTGACCTGGATAAAGTAAACTATAATCTGTGTGTGTGAGCCAAACTATTAACACTGCAAAAACATACTTTAATCAAATGGTACAGATACGTTTATTTATATAAATGATGCTCCCCCCCCCCCAAACTTGCAGAGTTAACCTACTTACAATTATTTACTCATTTAATACAATAGGGTAAATTTTACTGCACTACAACAGGAGTGAAAATTTGAACTAGTGTCCAAGTAAAAGCTGGTTTTCTATGCAACGCTATGCAACCTGGTGTGCCCCCATTGTACAAATAAGTCATGGTGTTACAGGATGTTGAATGTCTAATTTCCAAATGGCTTCTGTTCTGTCTAGTCAATCGCTTGCACAGTGACGCAGTGGGAAGTGTTGGTGCTGTGGATACGAATGTGGGTTTGAATCTTGCTCTTGCTCAGCCTGTGTGAAGTCGGTACGTTCTCCTGTGTTTCAGCTGGGTTACTCCCAAACACACGTTTCAGGTTAATTGGTGTGCAGAGGTTGGAGCTATCCCTCAGTACTTGGGAGGTTGCAAGTTTCACTCTATCCTCCTGCCCTTGAGCAAGAAACGCAGGTTAAATTGCTCCAGTAAAACTTATCTGGCTGCATTACTGAGTAAATCACTGTAAGAACCTTAAGTGTCACATAAATGAATAAATGTAAATATATGAGTGAATGACTGGCATCTTATCCAGGGTGTACCATGCTCTATGCTTTTAGTATAAGATTGGGACCCGGCACAACCCTGCATTAGACAAACGGATGATGCAAGTATAATTTTTTTCCTAGGTAGCTTAGTATAGTATCCCCAAACATTGTAACTTTACCTTGGACAATAGTGACAGAAAAATTAATATCGTTACATAAGGAATAATGAATGCAGCCCCCAACATCTCACAACCACCTAGCCTCACACACATTTTTCATATGAGAGAGTGAGAGTGTGTGTGTGTGTGTGTGTGTGTGTGTGTGTGTGTGTGTGTGTACATGCACAAAGCCATGCCCACTCACCGCTGAGCAACTCGATCCAGCTCTGCACTGTCTCGGGAGGCTGCGTCTCTTTAATGTGCTTCAGCGCTTCATCCAGCAAGACGTCCCCCGTGGGAGCGTCCGACTTGCAGATCACCTGGGAACAGCATATTTGCACCAAAGCTCCTTTGGGCCATGAAGTCATTTCGGCGGCCGCTACTTTACACGTGCCAAAATGATCATCAGTGCTGGGAACAATTTCCCAAAACACACCTGAGCCAGTTAGACATTGCCAGACCATCAAACATCATGTTACTAACCTCAAACTTATTTTTAACACATCAGAGTACAAGTCAGAAGATTTAAGTGTCTCATAGGTAGTTCAGCTTGGTTTCAATAATGAGGCCAATGTAACAGTTCTAACACAGTAACTGGCCACTACATTATTGCATTAACATTTATTTCTTTATCTGACACTTTTCTCAGAGACTTACAGCATTAAGTTACATAAAGTGATTTACCCAGATTATTAACAGGGTAAATTTTACTGCAACAATTCTGGGTAGGTAACTTCATCAAGAATACTAATGCAGGAGATAGACCTTCAAGTGTAAGGAGGCAGATGTAACCAGTACAGCACCTGTTGCCTCCATCTTGTATCATCTTCCAATTTTTGCTATTCATCTTTTAAACAATAATATACCAATGTTGAAGGCTAAGTGGTCATTATTAGTGGCTATGTAACTTACTAATTTATGTAAAATAAGGACAAAATTATAGTTATAAAATTGGGGTGAAGAAAGTCAGATGCCCACGTATGAAAGATGCCCCAAAGAAAACAGACTCGAAAATAAACAAAAACAATATTTCATAGTTGCTTAATTGGCATTTTATCCAAAGCAACATTTACTCAACTAGACACAATAAAAAAAAGAGGTATATTCATGAGTTGCGTAACAGCATAAACACAGGAAGTAAGTCCCAAATGGACAAAATTTGCTTAAAAAACATCTCCACAAGTGACAAATTGAGGGACTGCAGTCTGAAATTGAGGGCAGTGACCCAACACCCACCTTCCTGGCGAGCAGGCTCTTCCTCCTCATGCCGCAGGCCTCAAGCTGCAGTCGGCCCCGCAGGCCCAGCTCGATGAGCATGCACCCGCGCAGCCCTGAGGAGATGCAGTCATTCCAGAAAGATGTGTAGCCCTTGGGACACAAACACAAACATGGCAATTTAAAACCATTCCATTTTTGGCAGGAGGTTTCACAACCACTATTCCTCAATCTCCTTATGTCATACTGTATTTATGCGTTTATCTCCACCCATCTGTCTCTCTCAACCATTCTTTTGTTTAATCATGTTAAACTCCAATCCTTTCACGTTCTGGACCAGCATTATCCATAGTTTTTAATAACCATTTTACTGCATCTGTCCAGCGCAAGTACCTTGATGAACAATACTGCAGCAAACCTTCCTCATTTAAATAGAAGGCGACATTTCTAACCCTATGCCACAGTGATGCAAGTAATAACAATAATATTAATCATTGTCACCATAATCATCACAACATAACCTGCCATAGTTTTGCACAACATATTAAATCTTCATTAAATGCATCTGTTTTGCATTAAATACTATGTAAAACCTAGTAACAGTCAGTGTTTTTTTTGATTCTACATAATCTTTATTAAGACCTGCTGGTTCATGAGGAGCTCCAGAAAGAGACTCAGTGAGCATCTCCATACAGAGGATTGTGAACTAAAAAGAACCACATACACAGAGGTGGTCAGTGGTCAGACAGCCATTCTGGCCACACTGCTTCACCAGTGGGCGTGTGCCATTTCCCGGGCAACTAGGGACAGGTAACACAGATGTCCTTTTAAACAGCTCGAGGTGTGGCTTCAAATTCCAGGCCATCCCCTGCACAAGGGCTGCTTTGAGTGCGGCCCCACACCCACAAACAGCACTGCAGTGTGTTTCCAGTCAGTCTCTCTGTGTGTGGCTCACACACAGGCTGCCCGATTTCCATCTTTCATTCAGGCAACACATACAAGAATCAATCCATTCTGCAAGTGACCATTTGCAGCACCATATGCAAGCACACTCAAGACGTTGTTATTACTAACCATAATTTAACTGACACTTCTTCCAGCTGACCTACAATGATAGATTTGTATCTAAGCTGTTTATATTGATTTACCTATTTGTATAGCTGGGTAACTTTTATTGAATCAAATCACCTTGGTCAAAAGTACGAAATGACAAGTGCAGATTCAAACCCAAGCCCTTCCACTACTCCACCCACTGCCTCTTTCTAGAAGGGACACAATATCAGTCTATACTCATTTATACCTAAGCAACTTCTCTGAAGTAATTAAATATTAGTAAAGAGATACACAAATCAACCATTTTAACACATTTTTCGTTAAATGGACAACATGCATAGAAAAATAAAAACGATTATCCTCCAATTTTCAAGGGTCAAGGTAACAAGAATACAGAGCCCAACACGGAAACGCTGGGCACTAAGCTAGGAGCGGATACGCCCTGGACACCAGCCCATCACAAAATAGTAACACACATAGATATACACACACCCAAATTATACATAATTCATAGCATTCGCTTAACCTGAAATACATGTCTTTGGTTTGAAGCACCGGGAGAAAACCCACAGAGAAACAGAGAGAACATGGAAACTCCACACAGACTTAGGTGGATTCGAACCCACGCCTAAACAGTTCAGGCACTGTGAGTCAGCAGCAATACTCGCTGAGGTATCGTGCAGCTATAAAAAAAATTATTGATAAAAAAACTGTAAATGAACATAGGCATTATGTATATAGCATAGAATTCTCAAGGGAAAAATAACTGAGGATGACAAACTAATAAAAATCATCTATGACACGACTATAATAAACAGTGGATCAACTGCGATAGTATGAAAAAATATCTGCTATATGGGACTGATCTACATACTATAGAACAACAAAGCAAAAAAAAAAAAAATCATTGGTATGATACGAGTTGTTAGATGTGAAACAAGCTTTAGTTAATGCTGCAGACATGTTCACACACTCTCTCCTGGCTAGACATAACACCAGCTGTTAGTCACAGCCTCGCACCCGAGTCACCACCAGCCGGGGTCACACCACACTAATCTCACACGTCTCTTGTTACATTCACCTCACACTGCAGTAATATGAACGATGAAACAGGACCAGCGTGCGGCACACAGTAAGCCAGGTCCCTGTGGCGCCCACATTCGAATCCCTGGCACACTAACACTTTCATTCTGTTTAACATGCAGATATTTTAGGAAAACAAAGCAAAGAAACATGCAGGCTGGATGCATTAGTGACTCACACAGGACCAAACAATTTCCCACAAGTCACATTCCAACATAACAATAATAAATCAGCATTAACTCTTTAATTTTTGTTCAGTTATTACTTGGAACAACTGTTCTGATGAAAAGTTACAAATATAAAGCTGAGATTAATCTCCATACACTCCCTGCCTTTATAGAAATGTATACCTACCCACAACACTCAAATGTTATTGTCAGCACCCTGCATTTCAGGGATGATTTCTGTAGATTTAATTATTAATATGTAATAGAGTAGAAATGGGTTACAGACCCAGAACCTCCACATTGCAAAACAGCACTAACCACTACGCCACCTACTGCATTATTGACCTCCTAGCTACAGTTTTAAACAGGATTACTGTTAGGGAAGCAGCAGAATATTCAAAAACGTCCAAGTTGCCAAATAATCATGCTAAAACTATTCAGACAAGTTTTGCTAACATCAAAGTGGAGAAGCCTTTATAATCCACATTCTGGAGGAAATTTATGATCTCAAGACTGGCTACAGCAACTTTTAAACATCCACTGGAATTAAAAATGTTCCAAGATGCATTTTACAATTTCCATTTTTTTGTTTCTCCATTTATCTATTTTCCAAAAACTTCTGTTAATAGCACAATGAACGTGACCTGTGTTTCACGCTCTCCTGATAGATGTCAGTAATGAGTTACTCCAGAATTAATCTGGCCAAACATTAGCCTTTATGCACTCAGAAACACCAATAACGTCAGACCGGATTAATTCAAGCCGTTTCCACAGAGTTTACAGCTCACGTCTGGGGTTTGTAAGCTATTGAGATCTATGAGAAGATGAGGAAATTTCCATGAGGTTCTGCGACGAATGATCCAACGTTAGGGATTCAAAACGAGTTCAACTGGTTTTAATTTTAATGAAGCTTAATAAAAATATATCAATAAATGTTTATAGGTATATAAGTTTTGATTATTGTTGTAATAAACATTTTTGTAGAACATAACCTGCAAAGAATTGACAGACATCGGCATTATTAGGCTTCCACTGACTGTGATTTAGTAGTAAAAGCTACTTTAAAACAACTGGTTAGGTTAGTTGCACAGCTATGGCCACCAGCAACAATCTTTCACTCTTCCCAACCATCTTTTTCTTTGAGATCATATAACACTACCTTGTAAAACTAGTCTACACCAAGATGTGATTATGGCCAAAGAGAACTCTAACTAAAGCTAGAAGCTAAACTATCTAGTTACCACTACATTACAATACAAGCAAAAGTGGCAGCAATCAAAATGACCAAGCAGGAGCACGTACCCACCTTGGGACATCCAACTCTTTTCGATTCAGAAAGTGCTGGTCAACACACTGATTTACTGTCATTACTGTCATAGCTGCCTGTGTAACCGAAATTGAGAGTTTGTCAAGTTCTTTTGTTTCATATATTGACGTTTGAATGTATCCAAAAATGCTTGGCTGACAGTAAATCAATGTAAATGTACAATTGCATTCTGCAGACATTTTGTTACAAGATGTTCACTTTGTGGAGTGAATGACTTCAGGGGGAAAGGGCTACACTTTCACACAAATTTTTCATTCAGAAATTTGAGAACAGGTCAAGAATAGTGGTCCACAGTATTTAATCAAAGTTCACTCACTTTCAGATTTCTCACGCACTACTGCTCTACACACAAATCAAAGTAAACAATAAACTAGCTAACATTACATTAGTTAGCTTAAGTTAGGTTTCACACTCACCGGAGGGGTGAACAGTGAAGCAGCTTTGATGCTATTTTTGTTTTTTCATTTAAGCTCATTTTGTGAAGATACCGCAACCACTTGCAAACATTGTTCCTATAAGTGATCCTCACCACCAGTCCATCCACTGAATCCCACTGTTTCCTCTTAATATTTCCTTTTACCTGCTATTAATTATGCAGCTAACCGTTACGTAGTGGATGACAGCATTTTAGATCATTTGCTATGCTAGAAATATTCTATCATCATTAAATCAACTACACACCTGACATATTAAGTTAAAATATCTTACTTGTTAATTTACGTTTAGCCCACACTCACCTCTGATCCTGCTTCAAATGTAGGTCAACTGACTGCTGACTATTTTAAGACAAATAAAAGATTTAATTTCATTTTTATATTTTAATTTAAATATTCAAAAAGATACTGTATTTTGGTTACTTTTTTACTGCAATAACAGCAACACTGGGTCATGGAAATATGTGCAAAAAGGCAGAGACAACCCAGAGAAAGAAGTTACTTCAGTTGCAAAGCATCCAAAAATGTGGGAAGGATAAATACAGACCACAACATTAGAATGATCATAAGTTATTTAAACTGAAAAAAAATGATACTAGTAGGTCCTTACGAAACTTCAGTATATTAAAGACAGAATATCCAGGGTATCTCAAATTGTAAAGTAACTGAAAACTCAGTTTTACTCAAAAACAATAAACTTAATCATACTGCCTATCGCATCTGATGACAACTCAAACTAGATCACACGATCCAGTGGTTTGCAGAGACAGAGAGCAAACCCACGTAAGAAAATCAGAGCCAAAATGTACTCAAGACCTGCAATACTGCCTTCTCCCAGAAAAACCGGTCAGCTACTATATTTACAGAAGACAGACAGTGATGACACTTCTTAACCAACAACTCACTAGACCTCCCTGCCTACACCTCCCCACCAGAACCCTGAAACAGAAAAAAAAATCCCTAAAATGATTAAGAAACCAAGTAAAAAATGATAAAAAGACCAGAAAAGCAGTGGCCGACGTCACGTAATTGAACATTGTGATCTTCCCCTCATGCTGACATCTCAGTCCTATTGGAAAAGTAAAATCCTGGTAGATTTTCTGCTGTTCTGCTCTCATGGACGATTACAGCGGGCAGACCAGTCATTAAAGACAATGTCGTGTTTCTTTGTGGAATTTCTCAGCCTATTGTATATTTTGTCAGAAATTCACAAAGAAGGACGAATATGGGCCTTGGGTGGTTATTCATGTTGGGAGTGTGGTGAAGGAGTCAGAAGGCAAGATCAGTCTCCATAGGTGCATAAATCAGGTGATGATCCAACCCAGGATTGCAGTTTGTCATGCAGGTGTATTTTGGTTTCTAAAGGCAGCTCCAGTGAACACTTAAGTGCGTCTACTTGTCTTTAGTATAAAGCAGACTTTGATGTTTTATTTGTAGGAAAAAACATAAAAATATTCATTTACACCAAACTTCATGGCATCTTCTCTCTATTGTGTCTCATAATAAATTACCTGGAAAAAAGTTTAAAACTGTGAAACCATGATATTTCCGATGATCAGGCCATCAAAATCTCAAATAATGACATTTCTACTGTGAGTTATGTGCAAAACAGTTTACAAACTGGATGCATTTGTGACTCACACAGGACCAAACAATTTCCTGGGTTCGAACTGCACTTTAAGTAAAAGAGCAAATATAGCAGCACTAAAAAGAAGATACCAAACTTTGTAGAGGAATTTCATGTCAATGTCAGTGTTCAGTCCAGTTCTTCCAAAGACACTGACATAGTTGACAATATTCAGAGACACTGATATAGCCCAGAATAACCAAAGACACTGACACAGTCCGCTGCTGCTGGAGACACTGACACACAGTCTAGAATAGTCAAAGTGACTGACACAGTCCAATGGTGTCATATACACTGACACACAGCTCAGAACAGTCAAAGTAACTGACACAGGCCAGTGCTGACCGAGACACTGACACAGTCCAGTTCTGTTGGACACAGTCCAGTACTAGTGGAGACGCACATCAGTGCTACAGGGGTAAAAACCAGTACTGTTAGGGACACAGTCCAGTACTACTGGAAACACAGCAGTACTAGGCTGGACACACTGACACGGTCTGGCACTACCATGGACAAAGACCAGCACTATTATAAAGGGTTAAACAGATTCGCAGCTTTGACCACACTGCACGCCTTGGGAAACAAGTAGACATTTAACCACTGCAGTTATTAAATGGGCCACAAAGCTGAAGAAATATACAGCATGCGAGCGCGTGAGGAAGACAGGAGAAGCGCAGCGGTGCGATCAGGAAAGGCGGACACCTCTCGGTCCTTGAGGCCCAGCAGCAGCACTTCCTCCATGAGCGTCAGCCGCGTTTCCTTGGAGTCTCCGCGGTCACCGTCGTCCTGCTCGTCCCCGCGGCGGCTCTGCGAATCGTCGTCACTGGTCTCGCGCTCCCTGTCGGCGGCAGCGGCTGCGGCGGCGGCGGCGCTGCGGGACGCCTCGGTCCTCCTCTGCACCAGGCCGGAGCTGCGCTGCGTCAGGGAAGCCATGGTCCAGTCCGGTCCGGTCCGCGGGTCCTCTTCGCTCTTCGGCCTGCAGTACAGTCAGCGCGCCGCCGCGCTGAGCCGCGCCGCGTCGACGCGTCAACCGAGCACGACACGCGTTCCCTGTTTCACATCTGTCGTGTGTAAGAAAGACGGCGTTCGGTGGCTGTTTCTTGCTGCTGCTTGCTGCTGCTGCTGCCGCCGCTGCAACTTGTTCTTCCAATATGGTGGAGGTGATGACGACAGCAGAGGATGTGGTACAGCCCCCCCCCCCCCCCCCATCATCAGTTTTCACAGCGCGTGCCGCTCGAAGAAGTCCCGACTCCTGCCGGGGTAATAACTTCCAGCAAGAAATCAAAATTACTGCAGTTACTGAACACCATAAACCAAACAAACACCGGAAAACATTTTAAAAAAGAAGAAAAAACAAACTCCCGAAATGCAAACAACAAAGTAAAATTCAATTAAAATCAGAACATTTAAATACTGATAAATATTCCTTTATGGAAAGTGCACGTACTGCACTTGGCAGCAGTACGAGTGGGGATAAAAAAATACTAAATATTTTACTCCGTTGTCAAAAATGAAAAATATATTTCGTGATCGCCCCTCGTATATGAAGGGGCGTACAGTACATTACATATAATGTGCAAGAATTGTAACGTGGAAAGAATAAACGGCGTACATATGACAATGAGAATAAGTCCTGAGTAAAATAATGGCCGCACCTGCGGGTGAAAAACGTGCGCTGGTCATCACGGCGGTGCGTGTTTTACAGGAGCAAAGACCACGCGTGCAGTGAAACCCCTGACGTACAGCAGTACAGCCTTTACACTGAATGTACACCGAGTGTATATAATCTTTGGTGAAGAATCTGGTGAAGAAATTCACGCATAAGTCATCACTGCGTGAAGAAAAGTTTGAAGAACTAGAACTCAGGTTAGATTTTTCCTTGGACATCTCAATGTTTTTTAAACAAAAACAATATATGACAGTTTGTTGCCCTTTTGAGAATTTCAACTTGTAAAAACCCCTGATCTTAAAAAACATTTTTTTTCCAACTAATATCTCAGAGGGAGAGCACAGTAGCATAGCAAAAAGTGCTGTTTGGACATGATTCGAATTCAGTTCAGTTTTTGTTGTGTTTGCATGTTCTCCCACAGTCCAAAGTCCCATACACAGTGTACCCTGCGTCACATAATATCCTATATCCTGAACTAAACTGGACAAGTGGTTTGGTGATGATGATAATGTTGGAATGAACAAAAACACCCCTTAGGCAGCAGGGTCCACCCTACCAATTGTGGGGACCAATTTTGACCCTTTAGGTTGGGCCTCCTGGATTTAACATTATTTCAAAATAGGTATCAGGACTATATCCAATCACATTGTATTAAAGACAAAACAATATATTCATTAGCTTAATTCTGCCATTGAATAAAACTGTGACAGTTCTCCCAGTTGTCGCTACATACATCTATTATAGTGTTGAGAATGTGACATGGACTGACAGGACTCTACCTATTGCATAATTATTTCCTTTTTCTGTTTGTGATTTACATATATTACAGTTTTCAAGTTTTTGAACATAAAATATCTTAAGATAAAACTGTAAATATAAAGAATTCATTCCTGTTTTGCATATTTATAAAAAAAATTCTACGACCTTTATGCATGTCTGAGCAATGACCAAAAAAAGTGATCTTAATCTACATTTTTCATGTGGGCAGAAGTTACAGACAGTGCAGGGTGGTGCAGTGTTTCAGAGCAATTTAGGAGTAATTTGACTCACATCAGTAGATGATAATAAAATGAACTGGTGTCAAGATTGTTTTGCATCCTGTCTCACAACCTCTGCTTCCAGCATAGAGGAACAGTGAGACCCTGCACTATATGAGCAGTGGATGAAAACAGAATAAATATAAGTCTTACAGAGAATTTTTAATCCCATATAGCTTTATTTGTTTTTGACGTGTTACAAACAGGTTTTATATGCTATTGATAGATCCCAACCTGTGAAAAAGTTTTGGGTTTATGTTATATTATTGATCTAGAAGCTAGACTTCATTCTTACTTACAGCAAGACTTCCCGTCCCAGTTGGCTGTATCATTCGCTAGCACTCCCTTGTCTGAGCCGTCCCTATAAGGAATCATTATTAATCCATTGTTTAGCTGACACTTTTGGCTAAAATCACTTTTCAATGTTTGACTCATTTATACAATTAGGGCTTCATTTTTTCCACAGCAGTACATGGGGCTTGAACCAGCAGCCCTGAGGTTTCCAGGCCACTTCCACTTTTTTCATGCTGATAAATTTATGTGACGCTATATTTATAAACAATATTAGGCAGTGTGGCATGTAATTAATGACCGATCATTTGTGTTATAGATTAGCTGCCCAAAACAATACAAATAGTGTGAGCCAAACCTTAACTCAGCCGTTTATATACCTGCATTAATCCATCTATTCATCCATTATCCTTAACAGCTGCTCCTGGTCAGGACCACTGGAATCACCAGATACTTAGCTAGGAGACTATGCCATGGTAAGAACACCATTCCATTGCCAGGCAGCCACATAGTTACACATACTAGAAGCAATTTAGAGTGACCAATTAACCTGAAACACATGCCTTTGGACTGTGGAAGGAGCCCATGCAGACATGATGAGAACATGCCGACTCCACACACACTGTGCTGGATTAAAACCCACATCTGAGCAGCCCAGGTTCTGTGAGGCAACAGTGATAATTGCTGCACTACCGAGTTGCCTATTAATATATAAAGTTATTTTATTTAGTTTTATTTTGTTGTCCAAACCATAGAACAACAGGTGGCAATGAGCGCCACATACTACTTTAAAGTCATTAGTTTTATGTCGTTTCTCAAAATAATTTTGCAATTTTGAAATTTCGAATAAAGGTTGTCTTAGTAGTTACATAGTAAACATTTAAGAGAGTTAAAAAAAAAAAAACTTCTGTGTTGTTGCCTAGTACATGCCAACAATACATATTGAAAGTTTTAGTTTTGAACTTCGTCTGGCTGAATCAAGGCCCAAGGACTGAGAATCAGATATCCATGTTTTTCAGCATTTTATTTGACAGAAAAGACTAATGTTAGTGTGGTTTTTATGTATTCTCTTAACATTATTTTTTCCATTTTCATCAACCACTTCTTGTACTGCAGGGTGGAGGTGGTCTGAAGAAGACTATCGCAGACAGATGGGGCATGAGGCAGACTGCACCCTAAAAGCAGCTTCAGTCCATCACATGGCTAAACTAAAATTACATTTAGCATATTGTGTCACCACACTGTTTTAACATCTGGATGCATTATGTGCTCTATTTGGCTACTTTTTGAGCAACTTACATTTCCACTTACAATATTATCAGTTTGTCAGTAATCCTAAAAGATCGATATTCTCTAGCAAACGGACTGTACAATTTAGATCTAAATTAATGTTTTTTACCTTGCAAGTAATGACTTTTTGTTGGCTTTTCAGCTGATGATGTTTTGCTGGGATGTTGTAAGAGACATGAGGACATACTTCTCATAGCCAGCTCATTCTGTTACGAATTTATTTCCATTCAGTAATTATGGAACAATCTGAAGGGCCAGATGGTCCAGTGTCCTTATTTAGACAGCAAAAACATGTCTCTGTAGTTATTCAGTCTTTACATTTACAAGAAAATACCAGACGTAAAACAACTGAATAATTTAGTAATGATACAATAATATGTATGATCTGATATAAATACTGTAAGTATGGCACATGAAAGCTCTTCCTCCCACTCCATCCACATGTTAAATGGTGGCCTCTCAGCTGTTTGGAACTGCTGTTGTTTTCCATCACGCAACATCATGTCCTTTGTACACTGCAGCTGGTTTCACTGAACTGACAAACAGACAGAGGGAAATTAGAGCCTCCACTGCCCTAAAAAGAGGAAAACTCACAATTGACAGAAGACTGCATGTGAATGAAATCAGATCAGTCTATACGTACAATGAGAAATAAGTGGATTTCTGTAACTGTGGATGTCTTTAACAAATTTACCCAGGGCTCACTTTCAGCAGACACTGGTGCATCACATTTGAACTACACAATTGACCCTGGGAGACTGAATTTACAGTATCGACATTGATGGAAACCAGGTTTAATTGGCTCTAAACAATCATTATAATATTTGGATGGAGAAACAGACTCCTTTCCTTGTATCTTCTGATTCACAATATGGATTTTATTCCATTTATTTTTATTTAATTCGCAGTCACAGTACTATGACAAGTCTGCACTCATCTGTTCTGATTTAAGTAAAAATTTTGGCTTGTTTTAGGATATTGACCTAATGGAAAAGAAACTGCTCACTGACTGAGGCTGAATAAAAATCAAGCAAAATGAAATGCATCTCCCTTCTGTGATACACTGTCATTGCCCTGCGAAGAGATTTATTACCCACTTTGTTCCCTAAACTGGATCAAAAGTAATTTGCTAATACAGCTACTGAGATAATATAAATACACTTCTCAGTATTCATGCTCCCTGTTTCATATATCCACACAAATGCATATTAATTGCTTAAAACTGATAATTAGGTAATTGGTGTTTAAAAGTGCTGTTTATCATAAGTATTTCATATTGTTATGGGCAATTTGTGGAAATTAATTAGGGTTTCTTGGATGAACCCAGAATGAAACACAGTTGTCCTCATAAGAAATAATTGAAATAGCTTCCTGATATTCTAGTTTGTGGTATTCAAGCCATTTCTAGGAACCAGTTACACTAGCAAAACAGGGTGTAGATCTGTCTTGAGTTTTTCTCAAAATGCATATTTTGGGCAATATTTTACATTTTATTTTTTCTCTAGATATCTATACAATTTGAGAAATAAACACGTCACTGCTTGTTTTGAGTACAAGGATTTTTGTACCCATTAGTTTTTAAATCAGCACAAATTCCGGTGTCATTCAGTTACGAACACAACACTCAGAAAGTTGGATGGCTTTCCAAATTTTATTAAGAGAACTGTTAAAAATGTACAAACCTGAAATCAAAAAAGCACAAATGGACAAATATTTTCAATATTACCTTTTTTAAACCATATAATGTTATTTTACATAACCCTAACTCTTTCAAACCTTTTTGCTTTGATATACAAATATAACTTAGAAAACATAGCTTATGCTGCTTACTGTGAGAATGTGTTCAATGTTTATTACATTTACACTAAACAGAATAATTTGCCTAAAGTTTGAAAAGTTATGTTTACTTTGGCAAAAAATGGCTGACAAACGTAGTCCGAAGGGCCAAGTGCTATTTATAACATTTTCCCAAGTTAAAATTTATGAGTCTGGTTTCCAGGAACAAGGCTGAGGACTCCCAGTGTAGTATGACCAGGCTGATCACCAAGATTTATGGGGGAAAGAAAAAGTCATCACTGCCACCACAAACCCACACATTTTCACATTAACTCAAACCTCCGTGGACTGCTAGATTTAATTTTTCTACATTTTGTATCATTATAGTCTATACTATTTCTGCATTAAATTTTTCTAATTTAAAAATTAACTATGTAACATTTAAATGAAGATTTTAAGAAATATCTCATAGAAAATGGAACCATTTAGCCAAAGTAAGAACACGTGTTATACCCAACATACATTCATCATTTAACATTAATTAAAATTAATCAGTGTAGCCAGGCAGATTCAGTAATAAATCATCTCCTGTATCAAACACAGAACTTCTTCAGCCTCCATGGGAACCAGAAAGTTGCCCAAGACAGACTACACACAAAAACACCTACAGTATACACTGTACAGCATTTAGACCAACTTCAACCACCCACAATGGACAGCACGTCAGGGAAAAAATTTAAAATACAGTAACAATTCAATTAGCACTCTAGAAGTGAAGTGCTCAATAAAAAAAGCGCTATAAAAGTTTCTTCAAACTCAGTAAGTTGCAAAAATGGAGCATGAAAATTGTGCATTTCAAATGCAAACAGTTATACCTTTAATAAGCAAATGAAAAATGTATTTTACAAACAAATCTAAAAGTCCAAAAACGTTTTTTACTGTAAATACTGTAAATTATAATAAATTAGTCGCAGGGCTAAAATGAAAGAGCAGTACTGTATGTAGCACTGACACAGGTTTTACTCTGTGTGTAAAAGGCTTGTTTTGCTTGTCAAAAAAAAAAAGGACGTTTTATATATTACCTGTTATCGAATATCTTCAGTGCAACAACACGGCAACTCTGTGGAAAAACATTCTTCAGAAAGAGCCCTGTAAGTCTGTCAAATTTTAAAATCAAGTTGCACATATACTGTCACTCACATTAAGGCTCAATTAGGATCCAGCTGGTCATTTACAAAATACAATAACTACATACAACAACAAAAATGCATTATTATAACTTTTTTTTTAGGTTAGCCTAACAAGTGGCTGCACAACTTTTCCCAAAACACACATAATTCATGAATGAGATTAAATTACTTGCAATATCATATCTCAGTATAAGTAAAAACCTCAGAATGACATGGGGAATGATTATAATCAGAAATCCAAAAATGTGAACAATACAAACCAAACTATTTAATTAAAAAAGCTACACTGACATTTAAGGGAATCTTTTAAACACCTGTTACACCTTCTTTCCAGCTGCTGTAAATGTTTCCTTAGAGCTTTACACATCATATAGTCTTACAGGGCCTCATAAAATTTTATCCCTTAAAATGTACTGCATGGTGTGGTGCACCGATACACTTGGTTTAGATGCAAGTCCCAAGTGACATATCTGTACAAAATGTAAAATATTCAGTTATATAAATGTATAACTACTTGCTGAATTTTTGTCTAAATCTATAATTTGATTTAAGCTAAAGAGAAATTGCACCAAGCTATAATAAAACTTGACAAGAGAAACTCCCCATTTGATTTAATGTTTATGACAAATGATACACTGTGAGTAGTTTAGCAGATGTGGTCACTAGGATTAAGACTGATTACAGTAATGACATTAGCAGACTTTCCTAGTTAGGTATTGTTCTAATAATAATAATAATAATAATAATAATAATAATAATAATAATACTCTATTACAACGACAATTTCAGCATCTCCTAAAAGTGCTTTCAAATAAACAGTTAACTGTGAATTGCTTTGGAGGATAATATGACCATTTAAAAACTGCAATAACAAAATAATGTATCTGGCTTTAAAAAAAAAAAAAAATCACAATAGAACAAGAGGATGCACTCATTATGTCTTAATTCTTTCTTAATCATTCATTCGTTCTTAGCACTTGTCCAACAAATGGCCACGATGGTCCAAAGGCCCCTCCTATAGTAGAGAGTGCAAGCCAGAGTACACTCTGAAAGGTGTAAAATGAGAGCAGTCATTTACTCACACATACACAAAGTAATCATAATTCCACCATTTAGTCACCAATTATCTTGAAAGACAGGAACACAGAGAGAACATGCAACCTCCACACGCGGACCTGGACTGGACCCGGACAACCAGCACTTGCTATGCTACTGCGCTACCCAAGAACAGCAGAATAAAAAGATAAGAAATGTTTGAGAGGGAAAGCGGAAATGAAACAGAGAAAAAAAAAAAAAAAAACCACTGTGGCTGTGGGTTGTGTATTAGCTATTTTGAATGGGTTGGTCTTAACCCTGGATGTAACCCTGTCTAGAGAAGTTCTGTTACTGTAGACTTGGCTTTGAATTAGATTTTCTCAGTGCTAGAGATAAGGCAGTTTTACATATTTGGTGGAAAAAATTAGTGAACATTTTGTAATGCAATAATGCATTATTTATTTTTCCCCCGTTAAATTAAAGGTTATTCTGTCACGAGAATTCTCTTCACAAGCACATATCCAGGAACGTCACTGTGCGACAGAATCCTGTATATTATATTCTCTGTTGAAAATACCTATAAATTTAAAGTACAGATAAATACATTTGTAGATATGTCAAGGAGGTTTAACAAATGAATTCTTTGTCAACCAGCCAAAATGGTTTGCAGCAAAAGCCATGGATGCAGAAGAAAGAACATAAGAAATGTTCTACCTGTTCAATAAACCAAATTTTTCTCTAGTAAACCTTACGTGCGCCTGCATACCCAGATCACACAGCCACTGGACGGACCAAGATTGTGAAATCATGACAAATAAAATCCCTTCAGGTGAAAAAACAGCAAGAAACTCTTTTCCCCCTTATATATGCAAGTTTATGCATAATGACACAAAGCGCAAGTGAATCTGTGCAGCAGAATAAGACAGCAGTGTATATTAGATCTCAGATTATTAAATATTAAGTACAACACATTGACAATCTGAACGCAGTAATATAGGTGCACAAGATGAAGCACCATACCATAAATGTGACTCGACCTACATTCAATTGCAGAGTTCTGGGTTTTCTGTTAACCATCACTGATGCAGGGTGCTGCGTACACTAGAGGATACGGATTGCCGTCCTCCTGGTCCATACACTGTGACGGATTCTCAGATGAACCCGAGACACTCTGACTCCTCGTCTTCCTTGTCAGCAAGGGTGCCTGTTATTATCAGGCTCTGCTGGAGGTTGCTGGGGATCGCTGGTTTGAAGGACCAAGCACGGGAGACAACAAAAGGAAATGCTGAAGAGAGTCGGACGGAGGACCTTGCGAGTGCTGCTGTCCCCCGGTGGCCAAAGTCTACACCACAGTGCCAGTCCAGTTTCCCTCTCAGCTCCCGCACCTCAGCTAGCAGATCTGCTAGCTTCTTCTCGAGCGTAACCACACCACCGCCAAAGATTTGCACCTCATGGAGCCAGCGCAGGTACCTCTGTGTCCACACGCGCAGGGCTGGGCCATCCAAGCAGGGTAGCAGCAGGCCATGGTAGTCCAGGGGTCTGCGCTGCCAGGCCTCGTAGAATTCCCGCGTGGCACCCTGGGTTGAATCTGCCGGACTCATCCAGCGACTGAGACGCTTCACTCGCAACATCTTCTTCAGGCTGTCCGTCTCATCCTTGAAGAAGCTCTTCTTTGGAGAGGATTTGAAGGCAGTGCTTGGCAAGGACTGGTGTCTCTGGTGCTGGAGAGGGACATGGATTGTAACAATCATTTGCAAGAGTATCAGTGACATATGAGCATCAGCCATGGTGATTTGGTTTTAACAGTCATTGGAAGGCGAAAAAGAGGGGTTATTAATCTGCTTGTTCATAATGTGTGCTATATTTTAACTACTTAAGATACGGCACATAATATAATACTTTTTTAATTTTGCTCCCTAAAATTTTCAGATGTACATTTACAACATTATCAACCTGTTTCTATTTCTGCATGACATGGGCCTCATGGGACTACTGAAAACGATCAGAAATAAGACTTTACGCTTTTCACCTTTGGCCGGAATGTTTTCCTGAGGACTTTGTCTTGCCGGGACTTTTCCACATACAGTGGGTTAGTGAAGAAATCTTGGGCCTTGCTGTCAAACTGCACAGACCAGTCCCAAACGGTCGGCAAGTTCAACGGGCCCTTTTGTGTTGGAAAGGACCCAGGCTGCCAAGACAAGCAGGGGGTTGTTAGCTGGAAGGGCACATGTGTGATACAAGGCCACTGGAAACACATGTTCACTTCAGACAAATTGGCATCTATATTCTAAGGAGAGAAATCCTAGCCCTGCTTTCTGGACAAAGGTATCGCTCATATCAGGCTGTGTAACTACACTGTACTCTCACTGTAAGCCCACTATTGCAGCATTACCTTTTGTCATTTTGATTTTTATTCCTGATGCTCATGTAGATGAGTCAGGACCTGTAACACTGTAGAAATGTGCTAAATGAATCCGGTCCAGCACTCTTTGGATACATTTTAAATGTATTCATTATAATTTTTTTAGTGGACACTTTTCTCCAAAGTAATATGCAACAACTACCACGTAGTATTTAGCTGACAAACAGATCCAATGCTACTTACATTCTTAGATACACTGCACCTATTTCCCTAAAATCATTCAATGCAGCTTTATTTTTGCTGCCACAGTGTAACAGGATGCACAAGTCACCCTACCGGTGGCCAGTCCATCTGGGTCACAGTAGTTCTGTGGTGAGGGGTATTGAAGAGGAAAGTGCTGAAGACAGGGATGTCAATGCTATCAGAGAGCACAGTCAGGTAGGTCTCGGAGAACTGGAAGGCGGGAGCATACTGTTGAAGCAGCTGCCATACACACTCCAGGAAGAGTAGGAACACTGGAGCCTGCAGCTGAACCGAGGACAGAGGTAAGAGGTTAAGGAATTACAATCCGCTCACACATGGTTTCAGATACTTTTTCCCCCCTAAACGTAACAAAACATGATAAGGAATCTACTTCCTTTCCTGGGCTAATGAATTGTAATGCACATTTCCTCTTGCATGAGGAATCTAATAAAACAATCTAAAATGGGAAAAACTGCCACAGGGAGTATATAAAGTGCTGCACAGCATTTCACATAAAGTACAGTATACAGAGAAGCTTAAATTGTCATTTTGTTCATCTGTAGCAGCGGTCTTGAATTGCATCATCTTTTTCTTGTGTTACCTTTATCTTAGATTGACACTGTATCCTTACTACCATGTACTCCTGAAAACACTTGTGTATTGTTTAATCTGACATTAAAAGTCACTTTTTACTATGGCTAGTGTAAGGAGTCCTTGAAATATTCATACATTTAATGTAGCAGTCCATTTTTTATCAGTTAATCTAGAATTGAGAAAAGAAAAACACCCAAGGCAAGGAAACTTGAATGTGTATACCTATAGTATCAACCTTAAACATATTATAAACCCTGAAATTTCAACAACTCTGAAAACACCATCAAATGGGTTTTTACCTTTCAATTTATTCTTTGACAGGTATATCTGAAAAGTAAAAGTAAAAAACTTCTTCCCCCAGTTTTTGTTACCTTAGAGGGGATAACCTACTACTTCAATCGACACAGAGCTTCAACCCACCACAACGAAAACAGCTTATTACCTCGTCATCACAAAGGGGTTCGATACACAGAGCATACCTCCTTGTCCTTGTGCAAGTGGTTGCAGCGATCAAGGAAGTGGTGCCCACCAGCAACCCACTCCTTCTGCACCAAACTCTGGAAGCCCTCCAGTGTTCGGAAGTGTGGGTCAAGCATGAGCTGGACCAGGCTGGAGATGACACAGCACAAGTCTGAGCCCTCCTCCTCTGGAACAAAACCACCAAACCAATAAGAACACGTTTCAATTCAACTCGGCCCTTTTTTCTGTTCTTCGAAGAACATGTTTTCGCACTTTTTCAAATATAAATTTAAATAACATTTTCTTTACAATAAGGACTTTTGAATAATTTCATTTTTTTAAAAAATTTCTTGTAGCCATAAAGTAGAATTAAACAAAAAATAAAATTACCCATTATAAGAACATTTGTATTTTCTTTCTCCAAGCATTCAACAACCTCCACGGCTTTTGTAAGACATTGTCTGCAAGAGATAGTTTTCTGGGTTACCAAACATGTCCACATCATTTGTCTTTGCTGAACAGATGTTATGATGTTTTGTGTTTTGAACAAAAGCACACCTGATGATGTCTAACCACCCAGAATTTTCCAGTGAAGAGAACCATTTTACATCAGATACCCAGAATTCAGTAGTATTTTCTGCAGGGGAAAATATTGAAATAGATTCACATATAATTAGTCAGTGCTGAACAAACAGACCAAGAACTATTTTCAGTAACGTTCCACAATTAAGTGTATATATGTAGTTAGACTAGAAACGGAAATAGCTGGTTAAGGTAAACCTGTTTTGCAAGCATTCTAGTGACAACAGACATGAGCTAAAAGGCGTGTAGTGCAAGGCAGACTATTTTACACCACAGACACTGGTCTGTTGCTGAATACCTCTGGGTGTGGACTTGATTTTGCTTTCAACTTCAACATTTATAACTGCCTTTAATTTTGTTCTATGCTTGTTTAAGATTTTTTTTGTATTATGGTTATGTTTGCAGGTGTATCCATTTTTTTTCTTTTATTTTTCCACCACTGACGGAATAAACAAGACAACCAACCATCATCATTGACCCCTGAGAAAGAACCATGCCTGACTAAAGAAGGAAGGCAGGATTCTGTGAAACACAGAAGCTGTTCCAAGGTGAAGCTGGAAGAGAAGACTCTGAGCTTGAAAAAACACTGCCTTTTTATAGTAACGTAGTTAGGTTGCGGAAGATTTTATTTTGTTTTTCAGTTGCAGTACAATAAAATTAGGGCAATTAGATTACGTATGTGAGCATCTTAGAGTCACCAGTGCACGTGAAGCAAATGTCTTTGGACTGTGGGAGGAAAAAACAAAAGAGGGAATTTACGTGTGGGGGCATTTTTGTGTACAGTATGCTTATTTACTGTATATTGCTGTTTTTAAAGTTTTTTTATAACTAATTACAATATATATTATAAAAATATTTACAATTAAACATTTCTGCTTTTTTGTTATGATAACTAAAGTTGAACAATTGAAGTAATTCAGGAAATTTTAATGGAACTTGGCGATATGTCATTTTAGGGACTTTTACCATTGAAACTATTGTTATTTACACCTTCAAGATATTACAGTTCATGCTACAAAAGGTTTTTCAGAAATCTGCCTCACAAAACAGAAGATAACACTGCAGCACATTGTGGTAATAAACTTACCAACCAGGAAGAACTGTTTGAATTTGTTGTAAGACTGCTGGATGTCCTGGATGGTTGGCAGTGTTTCTGAAAGCTCCTCTGTTTTCACTGAGTACAAGTGATTCTGGGCCACAGCATTCAGCATCCTGCAATAGATCACAGAACATAGGACTACATACCAATTTCAAACAGTGTCTGTTTCAAACTTAACTGTTCACAGTTGTTACATATGTTCTCATATATTCTGACAAATGCAAAGCTAACATTTGCTCTGCTAAATCACACCCCAAATAATACACCTTTTTTTAATCAAAAACTTCCAGTCAATTGGTAAGTGGTACCTGGAGGAAGGAAACTCTACCCATAGCAAATTTGCCTTCCTCGTGCATTGTCCCTGTTACAATTAATGAAAGGCAAAGTCAGATTTTAAAATAAATGTAGGACCTAAGATGCAGCCAGGTGAAGCATTTTAATAGACAGGTATTTAAGAGACAAGGATGGATCTCACTGACATATGTGAATATTTTAATGACTATTTCCCTGCTTAAATGGGTGAAATAACCATAAATTTCAATGTACCACACGTACAGTACCTCTCCATGTAGGTCCTGTATAATTGGGAACAACCATCTTCCTGCATTAGTGGTAAAGAGGCTGTTTTAAACAAAGCACAGCCACTGTGATGAGACCAGCACCAAATCTACAGGGGAAATGGAAAAAAAAAAAACTGCAGCTGAGGTATTTTACATCTGTACCATGTGTTTATCATATATATTTTCTTAATTTCACTTACATTCTCTTAGTTCATTTATTTCCTGAAATTTAGATTTAATGCTAACTGAGATTATTCTGACAGGAGATTTGATTCTGATTTGACCCTGTGCAGTACCATCATGATATTGAACAGATTCACAGAGTTGTATAACATCATGAGAACTGGGGAATCACTATTTTTACCCTGCATCCTTGAGATGCCAAACTGTCAGTAACAGTTTTTATTTATTTGCACGGTGTCTATTTTGGACTTTTTCATATCTGTCCATCCATCACACTTTTTACAAGCAAAAAAAAAAAAAACTTTCTTGGAATAGAGAAAATATAGTCATCCCTCAATTTATGGTCACTCAAACAATTTTTTTTGCTCGAATGTGATTTGATTTTTAATTCCTGAAGTTTAAATGCTGATCTGATCGATACAATGTGTTGGGGCTCAAAAAGTACAAAAAAAAAATCCACCCTTGCTTTGTATGCGTAGTATTTAGGTAAATATGGTAATATTTAGGGGTCCTTTACATAGTTTAATATGGCAACATTAACTGCTTTTCTACATTGATGAATCCGGTAAAGATGTACATAATCACTGACTGTGCAAATAGTTATAGGGGTTTCATTCATGCAAGAAAGCTGTATGTATGAGGGGGTGTAAAAGAAATGGGGTTTTATTTTTTCAATTATGTTGCAGTGGAAAACCCTTTTAAATGCTACCACCACCATGTACACAAAGAGTTGTTTCATACTTATGTAACCTTTTTTGGTGTTCTAGTAAAATCTTAGAACATGGTTTTGGGTTTCTGGGCTGCGCATTATAATTTTACCCCAAAAGAAATAAAGGAAGTAGCTATCTCGAATTACATGTTTTCACACAACGCACAATGCTCAGGGACTAAATAGGCTCAGAAGTTGAGGAAAGGTTGTATTAGTTCCTTGTCTCTTGAGTGGCTGCTTTTTTGAAACCGAAAAACACTGTTTGCTCACACTTGAAACATTTTGATGCCAAAAAGACAAAACCCAAACAAATGTTTATGAAAAATACCGACCGGAATTCCTTTCCCCTGGAACTGGGTGAAATCTTTTTCCAGAAGTGTTAGAGGGACAATAAAAAACTGTGGCAGCCTGAAAAACAGAGAGACAAACATAAAAATAAAATTCACATTAGTCCCATGCAAGTGTTTAATACCTTTTTTTAAATATATATATGTATATATATATATGTATATATGTATATATATATATATATATATATATATATATATAGAGAGAGAGAGAGAGAGAGAGAGAGAGAGAGAGAGAGAGAGAGAGAGAGACACTAACTAGGCATTCTGACCATACCACATTTCAAATTCACTGCTAGCTCCTGTTCCAGAGTGCCAGACATCAGCACATCTTCCTGTCTACCCATGCAACCATGTCAGGTTCTAGGCTTAGCTGCTGTTCTAGCCAGAAAAGCAATTACCAAGCTTGCAGGTCTGCCGTTGGCTTTTTTCTGTATCACCTCTTTTGTTTCACTCCTACTTTTCTGCTAAGCCATTGTGTGACTTAACTGCTGTTCATATTTCATTTCTAAGTGATGGAACCTCCTTTTAACAAGTGGAAAAATACACCACAAATGAAGCAATACTAGAAAACTCCAATGAAAGCATTAAGCAGACAAATGAAAATGCGACAGGTATATTTCATCCTTGAGTGCACAAAAACCACAATATAGTACAACGTATTTTCTTATTTCCAGCAAGTATTTAAAAAATAGCATACTTTGTAGAGATGCTGAAATCTGCATTGGCTGAGACCAATTTGCAGTTCCCTTTTGTACGTTTCATTTCTTGGACCCAGTCCTCTGTGCTGTCAAACATCACAGTCTTCAGTTTGGTTTGGTTTTCTGGAAAATAAATGCATTATAAACAAACCAAAAATCACACCAAACTGACAATACAATTCAGTAACCCCTGTGAAAACCCATTTTGTGCATCTCATGAAATGACTTGAAGATATCTGTTTTCTATCAGCAGGAAGTCAGCCAGGAAGGCATGTGAAAGTTAGTATTTACATCATAAGTTACTGAAGCAGGCCGCATCATACTTTGCCCTGTTTTTAAGTGTACTGTACATCTTTTGGTAAACTGCATTAATTGTGTGGTTTATCTTGTAACTGACACCACCCAAGAACCTAGAAATCACATGTAAACTATCTGTTGTTTGGAAATTGCTACTTTCATACCTGAACTGAAAGTCATCCTTTCACTGTATGAGAAGGCAAAGACACATTTCAGGGACTTGGTCTCAAGGCAGTGGTGGACAATACCCTGAAAGATCTGGACAGCAAAGCAGAGAAACAACATAAAAAGCAACCCAGCTTGCTGCAGATAATCATAGAAACGTTACTGACATCAGAGATGCATTTCTAAGGGAATGGAGTTCTGTGCCTTTTTTGCGTCCTCTTCCTTAGTGAATGCAAGAGAAAACTGAAATACTCGCAGGTCTTTACAGTGAATGATGATCTTAGATGGGTACTTGCTCCTCACTGAACCACTCGTTATCAGTTTCTTCTTTTCATCAAAGCCTAAAAAAAAGAAAAAACCACACACACAAGGGGAAAATTCATATCTTATAAAACATGATTTCAAATTAAAATACACATACTTAAAGACACTCCATAAGATCCAAATGAGATTTTTTCACATCTTCAGATTGCACATATATCACAGTGTCAAGACCCCTATTTGTCATTATCTAAAAAAACTGCATGTTATGAACACAGGTTTTGTTGAGCTCACCTCCATAGATGTTATCCACACATGTCAAAGGGATATCATTTTCTCCATACAGTTTATTTTTGAAGAGCTGAGCCTGGGAAGTACACCAGAAATACATTTTCAAAACTGTAATCCAACAATAAGGTCATCATGAGCTGTTTATATTTCCTGGGCACTAGAATGGAATGTACAAACACCCATCACATTGTCTTTGGTAGAAGTACAGAGGAACATTTTCTGCTGAAAATCAGATCACATTTAATGCCACACAGAATTCCGCAATGAGACAGAGCATTTTATTAAAATTTCAACAGTCCCAACTAATTTAACTCTATATTGTTTCCATTGACTGACTTGAGCTTTGTTTTTTATATTTGGTATTGTACTTTACACAATGAATAACACAATATGTTATTCAAGGAAATTGTGCAATAACTCTGAAAAGCAGTTCGACATTTCTGGGGAAGTTTCAACTATAGCCATGATGCAACATAAGGAGCGTCACTTCAGTAGTTTCACTGAGTTTAATCTTTGGTCAGCTCAGCATACGAGGGCAACAAAAAGGCGTTGTCATGGCATGAGGCTTACTGCGTCCTCCTCCTGCGGTGCCTCATCGCTGATGAAGGAGACACGGAAGTTGGTGCAAAACAGACAGCCAAAGATGCCACGCTGAGAGATGTCATCCTGGCTGCACTTGAGGATGGGGCTGGCACTGCAAAATATTACTTCTCCTGTACAGCAAGGGTACAGTTCATGAGAGAGGTAGTCACTTCTTACCATTACTAAAAATAAAAAAAATAAAAAAATAACAGCCTTACATCACAGACAAGTCCATGATACATTTTTCATCATCCATCTATGATTTCTTGCACTCACTTGTAACAACTGACCGTATTTTGATCTAGAACCAGTTTTAAACCATCAGTGTTTCAAACAAACAAGTAAGTAAGTAAATAAATAAATAAATTGTCCTGTTCATATTTCAGGCTTAAGACCCGGTGGTTCAAAATCACTCATAAATAATAAGAGCTCCCCTTTTCTATCCATGTTCCATTTTCCTCTCATCATTTATCATTTCTTAATTTTTATTTTGTCATTTTCATCTGTTATTCTTTAATGTTTTAACATCCTGTTATTTACTCTATTGTGCAAAAGCATGTGTTGTGTTTCTTCTTTCTGCAGCATTTACTCCAAGCAGTTAGGGAATAGTATAAAACAACATGAACACCAACAATCAAACAAAAAAAATATATAACTTTTACCTGGCAATAAATTGGGCTGTTTCTCTTTTCTTGAAATTTCTTTGTCAGTTAAATTTATTTCCTATAACAAAACAGATTATTCTGTAACAAAGGTCACAGGAGATCACTGTTGAATTTTGCATGTTATTGTCAGATAAAGTATCATACAGCATCATAAATCTTGTTGACGTAAGCTACGCAAGCTACCACACCTGTTTGTGTAACAAATTTAATGGAAACAGTCTGGTTCAACTATTAATTTACAGAATTTTGACATTCTTCCCAGAAGTTCAATGTGGGAAATCATAAATGCTGTTTTGAGCTACATGAAATACATTTGTTGTAATACAGATGTTATTACTGAGAATTATTTTCTACTTGAGGGGGGGGAAAAAAAAAAAACTCTGGTAATACACAAAAGAGTGATAAAGACATATACTAAAAAGACAAGCCATTACTATGACACTCTTCTTCAAAGTGGTCCACATTTAAGTAAGGCTGATAATAATGAGCCGGTAAAGCTGTGGGGAGTGCTGTAGTGGTTAATACTGCTGCTTTACAATCCAAAGGGGCCTGGTTCAAATCCCATTATCTACATGGCTAACTCAATGTATAATTTATTATCCATCGAGTCGGTCTGAACAAAAGAATCAGCAAAATGAAGGTTTTGTTAGATTTTGTTACTATTAATAATATAATACATATGGTGCTAAACAACAATCTCAAAATGTAAACCTTATATTTTACCATCCACATAATGCAACCAGTTACACAAGCCTACACAAAAATGATATGTAGCACAGAAGGGAGTCTGGTAAATGAAGTCTACGACGGTTACAGGATCAAGGTGAATTTATTGTCATTCTGCAGTTGTACAAGGAGAAGGAAATGTCCTTTCTCCTGGACCTGGTGCACAATACAATTTATAGACAAGCACAAGACACATACACAGCATAAAAAGACACAGATTGTGGTAGGATTGAAAACAGTAAACAGTAGCACTTTCATCTTCTGGGGTGCCTCCTCACTGTGAAGCCACTGATATTCATTTCTCTTTGTACAGCCTGCCTTTCCACACATTATATTTTAGGCTCATGGTCACACCACCTTTCCAATGCACAATATGCAGCGCCTGCCTTTTCCCACATGCTGTACAAGGTGGCCCAGATGTTTGGCTACAGTCAGAGCTCCTGAAACCTCTTCTGAATCCAACACAGTGAACTGGGAACCCCGCTTTCTTTCATCACCTCCAACTCCTACAGGTTCTGAGCACAACTGCCAAAAGATGAAGGAAGCTAATTTTAACTCAGCTCCATGTCCCACAAGAGCGGGATTTCATTAAAGCGTTCACACTGCTACACCAAAGAGGCTGTGGACCAACCAATTCACCAGTATGGTTTCTCATAGAGACAACTACATATTTTAGAGCCCATGAGTACTGACTTCCCTTGTCAGGGCTTGACAGATTTGGTATTTATGACAGGGAACATTAACAGAATTTAGTATAATTAATCACCCCAATTATTTTATAAATTACTTAATACCTGATAATAGTGGGTTTTGCATTTTGAGTTAATTTCAAAACATGCCGTGTTTGTGCACACAGGCCAAAAGAAAGTAGTAAGGACCAAACACAGAATCGCAACTATTTTTCAACAACTAAATGAGACCTCCATCACACAGATAACCTCCTATATTCTGTATAAATTCAATTTTACGGAAGAATCAGATTAACATTTAATTAAATAAACTGTATTTGTACTCCACATAATTTAAACAGATTCAGGTCCTTTGCAGATGGCTGAAATATGTGTAGAATAAAGTGCAGGTTTAACAGTTAGTATACTGACATTAAGCAATGACTACAGTTACAATTGTAATCATTTACTAGTTACAGTAAATATAAAATTACTGAGTTATCACACATGAATTCTCCCCCTTCATCGATAAACAGGACCACCTTCTTCTGCCACTACTTATCATCCACTTTCTGTATAAATATTAAAATTCTGAGTAGCACTACACTTGCATGAACCTCAAACAATTAATAACTGTATAGACTAATAATTCATAGACAATTAAATCAAGTTCTCTTATGTCTACATCCAAAAACAATCAATTTCACATACTCCGTCTCACATTTATCCACAAACCTCCACCATTCCAAGTTAATGCTGAAGTGTTGTTTTTTATAAACCAGACTTCTGAGAGTCACTACTGTACACACAACCTGAACCTCAACTAGCTAATAAATGGACAGATAAGTTTTACAAATTTTCTGTCCATGTCATCAACTTGCATTCATTGCTAAATGTACACAATTACAGCCTTGTATTTCTTTGATGTCCCCAACAATGGTTGTTGGATCATTTCCTCTTTATGGTAGACACTGACCATAAAACTTCCTCTTCCCTAAATAAAAGCTTTGAGCTTGAAATTGGGGTGGGGGGTTGTCCTTCGATTTAACAGGCCATCTGACTACTTTATTTATCCAGTTTTTCTACCATGGGATTTGGTAAAGGCTTCCTGTTTCCATTCCCTGGGACAATGGATGTTAAATAACTTGGATTTTACAAGCAGAGAAACTGCACACACGAATGAGGCACGCTTGTGTAAAATTAAAAGAAAACCAACAACCAAAGATCATTCTTTCCTGAAGTCCCCCGAAGACTCATCGATGACACCCTTCAGTAACATCTTGTCACCCATGTTTGAAATGCGTGAAAGCTGAACAAAAACTTGGAGTGACCTGGCTGCACGTAGCACACTGGTTAGTGCTGTCACCTTGCCCACTGGAGGTTCCTGGTTTGAATCCCACTCCTGTTGTACTGCCCTTGACCACAATACTAACCCTGAAGTAAAGTAAACCACCAAACCCTTTAAGTCACCAGGGACAAAGGTGTCAAGTACTAAATGGTTAGAAACAATAACAATGATGCCCTTGGATTTATGCAGCATTACAGCTCATACAAGTCACAACATGGGCTGGTTAGTTGCTAGTAAACAGTTAGTAAACACAATTTCTCAGTTTAATTCCAGACTCACTTGCCTGAGTCTTTTGCCCTCAGGCTGGGAAGACATGGTAAATATTCTTTCAAAAGTCACGAAAGCACACACACCTATGACCACAGCACGGGTGAAAAGCCTTTCTGGTTGCCACACTCGGCAAACTCTGACAACTCTCACTTATAGCGAAAGGAATGTGACATTTGTAGTGCATTCTCCATTGACACTCAGAACATACTGGCAGTAAAAAGGGGGTTTCACCATTACTGCTGCAAACTCCAAGTACAAATCCGCCCATTGTTGTTTTTCCTTCTTCGCTGCAACTAAAAGCAGCTGCGAACAAACTAGAACGCGAACTTTACTCGGTCCGGGGAGTATTTTTACCGATTTTTACCGCGTGTGAGTAAAGTTAGAAGAAGGTGTAACTCGCGCTTGACGGAGACTCGTACCTCGGGTGTCACATAAGAGACGAAAGACGGCTTCGCAGACCTTCCTCCTCCTCCTCCTCCTACTCCTCCTCCTCCTCCTCCTCCTCCTCCTCCCGCTCCTGCTCCCGCTCCTGCACCGCCGCCGCCGCTCAGGGTGCTCAGCATCGCCAAAACTACCCCGAATTCGCCTCTATATTCATATATTTATCAGGAATAAACTCACTCTTACATCTAAGGCGCTGGAAGCGCGAGTCACAGTGACGGCCGGCAAAACCGCGCCCCTTCCGCAAAACACTGGGCACCGCCTGTCCCGCGAGCTTCGGCCGCGCCGCCCCGCCACCATCATCATCATCAGTACGGGGGACCTCCCGGGGTTTGCTGTCTAGGGCAAAAAATAAGTTTTATTACCCCCATCTGGACTGTGTGACACGTGCTAAAACTGAAGAAGCGTCCAAAGAAACAAGGACACTAAGACACTAACAGTCTCAGTGCCTGTTGTTATTATTGTTCTTAAAGGGGCAGTAGGTGGCGCAGTGGTTAGAGCCACGGCCTTTCGACTCAGGTTTGAATCCCACCTCCGGATGTTGTACCTTTGACTATGATACTTAAACTAAATCGATGCACTGAAAATTCCCCAGCTGTATAAATGGAAAAGTAATTGTAACTAGCTTTAGATTATACAGTAGAAAAGTGTCTGCAAAAAGTAAAAGTATTATTACTATTACTGTTGCACCACAACCCCACTATAGAACAAGTGGTTGTCAGTAGTGAATGTAATATTTACAAAGCTGGCACATTTATCCAGAATGACTTGTATTTCACCCCTCTATACAGTACTACTCTGTTTTATTGTACAGTACTGCTGTAATTCAAAAAGTACAATGGCAGGGTGTTGTGGAGATTGAACCTGCAACCTTCACCACTCCTACAAAGTCCTCAAACCAGTACCCTAAACTACTACAGTATAAAATACTTACAACTGCCACAAAACATTATTGCAAAAAAGGTACTTGAATGCCTCTGTATTTTCTTGCGCACATAAAACCTTAACCAATTAATCACACTTTACTGAGCTGTTAACCTTTCACTGATATGTTGTACTAAGTTCTTCAAATTGTGTGTTAAAAACTATTCATAATTTAATTTTCTCTTTGTTTAAACGTCCCGTCACAGGTAACGGTGTAATTTTAATTCTTATTCCTGACACAATGTCTGACTAAATCTGGGCTTACTTGTTAATGTGCTAAATTCATGCTTAAAGCTAAAATTAAATGTGTAGTTACTGTAGTAGTTAGAGTAGTAGTTACAGTATTCCTATTGCCTTAATTTTCTTAGTGTTCTTGATGTTCACAACAATATTTTTTAATGAATTTCTGTAAAACTGACTCATATTTTGATAAAAGTTGTGTTTTTATGAATGGGAAAAAGTGTAAAAGAACATTTCTCATTTTCTTTCAAAAAATGTTTGAAGTACAAGTACTGTGAAAAGACAAAATTGGCATTGAGGCAGTGATGTTTTCTACATTTATGTAGTACAGAACTACTGTGCTTTTGTTTACAAATTGATATTTATTATCCTTTTGGTTCATTTGAATCACCTGGGAACAGATGGACATATTCAACATAAAACTATAACAAAGTGTTTCGCTGATTCACTGTAAATGTTATAAAATATAACAAAGCTGAGTACCTGAATGTTAATCTGGCTGACTGGTTATACAATCAGTTCCTTATTTAAGCTTCAGCTCCCTTCTGGAGGATGATGAGACCATTGCACCACCTCTGTCCTTCAGCTGAGGAGGACAGTACAGTGTATTCAGTATCACCACATATGATTCTGATCAGTTTGGTAGATTTGTACCTCACAGTTCCTTAAGACTGCAGCTCAGAACAAGTTTGCTGAAGTTTTTTTAACATTTGGTTCTCCGGGTTTGTACATGGCACAGAACTCGGTTTTAGTAATGAGCTTTATGAAAGCTTGTGTGGAGGTATATTTGGGGAAAAAAGTCATACAGGTTTCAGCATTTTAATGTACCCTGCTGGATACCCTCAAAGCCTGAGAAAATCTAGGTGTATCAAGACAATTTCATCCTCAAATTACTATCATGCAGAATTGGACTAACATAGTTCCATCTTGTTTTTGAGTTCAGGTGTCTGTTTTAAGTTTTGCTTGAACCATTTTACTTCCTGTAACATTTCAATTAAGTCATTATCAAAAATACTAATTTTAGTCCACTTGTATACATTGAAAATTAAATTGAAATTACACTGACTCCTTGTGTTATGAATGTTCAAGTTATGAATTTTCAAAGATAGACATTTACAAGTTATTTATTTAAATGTGTTGCAAAGGTAAAGCAACCTATGTTGTCACACCCAGGCATTACTTGGCAGTAGAAGATACAAATAGGACAGAACTGTGGGACAATCTTGGTTCAGTTCTCTTCCTTAATGTTTAGAAACCATGTCTTGCATTCTCGAAGTTTGGTCATCTATAACTAGAAGACAAGCTGCACATTTATGCAATGAATCAGCCCAAATCTGGTACTGAATAGGAGTTTATGGAGATGTTTTTATTTTAACTGTAGCTTGAAGTTAACAGAAATGTTAAAATGAAATGTGTTACAAGCATTTATTTATTGCAGCTATAGCCAGATTTTTACAGAACCTTATCTGCAAATACAATGTCTATTCAGCTTTTACTGACTATGTGAATAATAAAGTTGAAAGTGGCCACAAGCTAAAGGACATGGAAAATGCTAATGTGACAAATAGGTCTGCAATTGGGAACGAGATAATTGGAAATTACTTTTTCAGTGACGTTAGATTTGTTTTAAATGTTGTTGGAAGTTAACAAAAAGTCATAAAAAGCATGTGGACTGTCATCTTGCCTTATGCCCAGTTTCTAGGATAGCCTTTGGTAGGCAGCAATCCTCCATAGGACAATAGGAATTTTATAGCCACTTTATAATTCATTGTAACTTGTATGCAGTTTTTACAGAAACCTAACATATGAATAATTGGAAGGACATGCATTATTAAGCCTTTATTGACTGTGATGTAGTGGTAAATGCAAGGATATATTTACAAACATGTCAGATTAGAAAAAGACTTCCAGTCCCAAGTGGGTTTGTAAGCCAAGGAGTCAGTGTAAAATAAGTTACAAAAAAAAAAAAAAATAAAAACACAAGTAAGAAAAGTATAAAATACTGTATATAAGTATGTATTTAACTGCACTAACCATTGTGATTATCTCTCTGTTTTGGTACATCATGGTCAAGAAGCAGCCTGTAGACTGTGAGAGGCGTGATAGTGTTCACAAAGCTTCAGGTGCAGCTCATAGCAAAGGATGTCTAAAGAAACCCAGCAAATGGGAAAACTCCCAAACATGTGACATCACTGCACACTTCCTTTTTCCTCCTGCCACTTGACCAGGGTTGTCCAGAATAACATCCTGCCTAACGATGGGGAACACTTTGTGTGATGAACAAGACACGGGAAGCAAGCTTCCTACACTAAATTTCTGCTGAAAACAATGGCAGAAAGGAATCGCAATGAGATCAGTATGCCAATCATACACGTTTTTGTTGCCACTACATTTAGTAACTTGATACACAAATGGCATGACCTTAAGTTTATTATAACAACATTTACAGCAAAAAATACTTTATTCTGCCCAATCAAGTGCAGACTATAAGGTAGAGAAAGAGGGCAAGCTTACATATAGTGAGTTTATACAGTATTTCACTGCTCCTGTTTAACCAAAACATTATGAAATGTTAAAAAAAACTTAAAGAGCAGGGCAAACCTTCAAAACCATTAAACCAAAACCTTTTCATTTATATTTCAGAGCTTCACTTAGGAATGACAGTGTCAAACACAAAACATCTCATGAATGTGTAAGCTTCCTGAAATGTAAGAGGTTAACATATAAATTAAAATGGGCCTTTCGTCTTAATATATTTTCAGTCCAGCCATTTGACATGACCTTAGTTATTCATTATACACTGTTTACATAATATAACTGTCATATCTTTTAAATAAGAGTTCACACTGGTTACACACTAACAGAAAACTCGACTAATTAGAAAAAAAATACTAGTAAGCACATTTTGTAACTTCTATTCTATATCGATAACAGTTAATATAGTTTTAATGTTAGTATGGCCCCCCCACCCCAAAAAGATGTCTAAGAGAGCATGTCATTAATTGCAGCTATTTTTACAAGCATATTACAAAACTGTCCCACCTAGGCTGAGAAAAGACTGGAACCATAGATCAAATACAGTGAATACGAAAATAAAATGGTACAGTAGAGGTACGGTTTCCGGAAAAAACCAAGTGTAGCTTAATTATGATAAAGGTCAACTGTTACAAGCAGAGACCAACAAAAGACTCAAGGTATTGCACTAAGGAAACCACAGGGAAGGGGGGGGGGGGGTTAGAAGGGGAAAAAAAGGCAGTTTTTGCACAGCATGATAACATTAGTGTGTCTGAGGACTCAGTAGCCTTCGTAGTCCTTCTTGTCTTTCTTCCCTTCTCCCTCAGGGCTGTCGGCCCCATCGTTGTTCTCGTGCCGTCGTTTCCGGTTGTTGCGAATGCTGAATCGACCATTCATTTGGGGCAAGGGGTCCATGCCCAGGACCTTGTGAATTTGCCGAAATGCCAGCAGCCTCAGGGCAAACTGAAGGTGAGAGGTACAAACATTGAAGAGGTTACATTCACGGCTCTAAAGGTTTAAAATATGACCCCCACACAATGTCTAACTAAGAAACCAAGACGATTACCATGCTAATTATATTGATCCACTGTTACAATGCAGCTGTCACTGTCCACAGGCCCCTAGTCTCTGTATGTGCAATAAAAGTTTTTATAACCTTATAAGGCCATTTTCTAAACAAAGGAAATCCTGCAAAACAGACCTTGTGGAAATATACTTCATGTCTTTGCTTAATCAACTTTCACAGGTTTTCATGTTTTGTTGGGATGGGGTTTGGATCTTTAATTTCTTTAAAATGATCCTGTGTGTGTCTGCACTGACTGCACCTGAGCACTAGAGGTGATGTCTTCCCTCTGCTGCTCTGACATGGTGCTCAATGTGTCCTCAGGGTTCTTCTCACATGGATCCAGAAGCCCAGGACCTCCTGCACACAAAACCTTACAGTTACTGTTAGTTTTTCAACCATTAAACTAGGTAGAATGCAAATTGGAAAAACAAGATAATAACCATCAGGTATAGGCCATTTGCTGATGTACAGGTGAATTTTACACATTTTCATATTTTCCCTCTTCTATCCCTTAGCAGGTATCAGTACTTATAAAGCTTTTATATTCAATGCTTATGCATAAATATATTCTTTAATAAGGATAAGCTATCTTTTTCTTCCCACAGAAAGTCAAGTATATGCCAAAATTCATTTTAAACACCATGTGGCACTACACAAGGTAAAATGACTAGTAATGGAATGGTTGGCAGAATTTTAACTGTTTAATATATAGTTTTATTTGGTTCTGAAATAGAACTAACATTACACAAATACAAAATGATACCAAACAACTCCTTTTTAAGGACAGGAAAAGAATGTAAATGAACAGAAACATTCAATCTATGGTTACTGCAGTAAGGTACTATGTACCTCTACAGAAATTCATGTGTACACTCTGTACCTGGTAAAAGTATTCCAGAAGAAATGCACTCAAAGACTCTCCTTAGGGCATCCCCAGGGCTTAGGGGTATGGAGGCACTACTTATGGCCTTCTCCACAAGCAACTCCATGGCCTGTAGAAGCAGGGAGAAGGACTGGTCCACATTGCTCCAAACATGGAACTTTAGGATTACACTTTAGAATTCAGTAACAATTACATTTTTAGTTAATTGTAGAAAGCCAAGAATTGTTACAGACTTCCAAACCACATGTCAACCTATCTGTGGACACCAAATGATGTTAAAAATAAAGAACCTCTGTGGTGTTTTCTAACATCAGTTTAAATGAAGCTAATCAAAACTGGTAAACTTGAATGGTACTACCACTCTTGTAGAATAGACCTCTGAAAGTGGGGTTGAATATGAAGTGTAACCCTCTGCAGGTACAGTAAGGGAGAGTAAATGTCTAGCGGTAGAGAAGAGTAGGGTCTGCCGTGGCTGGTACAGACTACATCTAAAGGTAGAGCAGAGTAAGGCACAGCAAAGCTTTATTTAAACTTCTACAGTGAGCAGTCACTCACCCAGGCAGGGAATGCAGACCAGGTAGGGACACGCTGACAGAGGTCACGCAGGATACGGATGATGATCACACAGGACTGCAGACCGTTTGCTCTGGCCTTGAGCATGACAAATTTTTGTCAGTTGCAAGAAAAGTCATATTGGCTTGTGCCAGAAGACGGGACATCTCAAGAGGTTCAATACCACTGTCCACAATGCAAGCTCATAACTGATTCAAATCTATTGGCGCTAAAAGACAACTCACCTGCTGCCATTCACAGGAATATTTTACCTCAAGGTTAACTAGAGATCAAAGTTTAAAGGATGTGCAAGAAATACTCCCTTGACATCTTAGAAACCCTGACCTCCACCTTAAGAAAGTCACAAACAGCTTGGAATAACAAAATGGCCAAAGAGTAACGTGGGGAGTGAATAGTCAAAAGAACATCTGTTTTAATTTGCCTGTGTACCAATGGCAAATTAATCAGATTTCCTTTACTCCCACTCCCTTTATATAAAAATCACCAGATAAAACACTCAACATGAACGCTCAAACAGTTACACTGCAGCCTTATGGAATCATACTTTAAAAATTACAGTGGATGCTGAGAACAACCCAATTTAAATGATGCCTTATTGCCTGCAAATGGCTATAACATGATATGAACAAATTCAGAACTATTCTGTATTTTATTTTCCCAGATATAATATAATATAATATAATATATTAGGCATCCTTGATTTTATGCCACTTTTTCTAAAATGTTTGTAAACGTGTATTGTGAAACTGAAACATCACTGAAATGGCATCTCATAAGGCTACAATAAAGAAGTAAAATGCTCCAAACCTGGAACCACTTAGCGTGGCGTAGAGCAGCCAGAGCGTCAAGGCATTTTTGCCTGTCCAAGACGTCCGCTGGATCTTTCACCAAACCCGTGGTTACATCTAAAAACGGATTGGATTGTCAACGGGGGACGGGTGTTTGACCAAGTGAGCTAGAAACAAACACATTGCCACACATACCAAGGGTTCTTTAAATTACAGCTGCGCAGACGACCTTGGTACACTATGAAACCCGCAGCATTCATGGCGATATGAAGTACTTCATCTTTGTCTTTCAATAAAGACAGTAGTTAGACTTAATGTTCACAAAATATAATAGGAATAAAGTAAAAACCATTTATAATGTGTGAAAAATGCTACGTAAAATAACATGAATCTCAATATATCTTCAAAATCGCTCTTAAATAAGCAGTGACTAAGACCCTCATTTTATTTAATATGAATCATTACTATTAATTCAGGAAAATAGTCATTTAAAAACCAAACTCAAATTCTGCCTATTTAAATAAATAGCTTTCCATTACTCTCCTAAGGACTTTTAGGTTTTGGCTGTAGTATTACATGGCTGATGGTGAATTTATGGAAATGAAAGAGATACATCTACTCGTTGACCACGTGTAGCATGAAATGGTACGTGTGGCAAAGTATCGGGTAGGGGTTGTGGGAACTTGGTCAAAAATCCTTCCGAAGCCATGGGAGCCAGCCTGAAGACCTGCAGGTGTGGAGAACTTACACCACTACCTGGATCCGAGGTCATGAACACAGAGTGCAAAGCATGCAGAACTGAGTGTAACAGTCAGAACTTCTCTACATGCACCTTCTGCAAGTGTTTTGGACCTGCAGTCACTGAGTTGTATGAGCTTACAAACCCAAATTCAAAGATTCCTCCCACAAAGTTGCCCTCCCCCAGGTTTGTCAAGCCCCCTTCGTGTATATTCAGATAGACCAGACATTATTTTCCAAAATTTGAAAGGACCCATGTGGATAAAATTATATCTTCAAGACAAACTATTTTTTGCAGTTTAGCTGTGTAACTACAGTGTGTGCTGCCGGGACTTCTCCCCTTTGGTGTAGACAAGGGAACATTTTACCAACTCAAGGAACACATGCTGACATTCACAGGAGTCAAGGCACTGACACTTGGCAGTCCTTCAAACAAAATTAGTGTTTTTCCTGTGGCATCCTGTGGGCTGAATGTAAAATTATCTTTTGTTTCCACGGCCTGTTGTTATGCTAATAAAATTGATTCCTTTCAACAAATGAAGGCCCTGGAGTTGCTGTGGTCACCTTGCGCAATTGAGTAAAGACCGTGATAAAAAAGAAAATAATGATATTGTGACTTTAAGATAAGTTTACAGGAAGTTCCCTGAAACACAGGAGACACAATAACCTTATCTAGAACATAGCTAGATGATGCGCTGGTCATGCATGTTTCTTTGGAGAGCCGTAAGAGCGCGTGGGGGTTAGAGCCAAAACTGTGGAGCGACACTGCTGGCACTGAAGCAAAGGGTGCATTACAAACAGTACTGTTGCTGCCATGGAGCGTTTTAACAAACACAACATTAAACTCTTGTTTAATTCGAGTGAGCAGAGTACTAGGGCTAAATTTCTTGTTTTTTTTTATTTTTCTGTGTAGAACATTGTTCCGTTACTAGGCCATGTAATGTTATTTTAACAAATCAATTTTGGCAATGATGGGTCTAAAGGGATTGTATACAGACAGGGGTTTTCATCTCATATCCTGGCAAATACCCTGTGAATGCTGGTTCCTATTGCAGCTGAGCTCTTTTTTCACTATTAGTATAGTATAGTAGCTGTTGACTGGATGAGCCTCATGATTCAAATCTTACTGAACCAAATATACAGGTACAGGAATCTAGCATACTTTTTAAGTTATGCTCTTGATGCAAGAACATTGTTAGAGAATACTTGTTTATTTTTATCTGTGTTGAAACAATACAGAATTGATACTGAGTCATTTTTTCACTTAAGTCAATTATTTGTTAAAGTGCCAAGAAATATTAGAGAGGCTGCACAACCTTTCAGATCAGCTGCTTAATTAACTTTATGAATACAAAATCAGTTGAAGCCAATTTAAAATGATGATTCCTTCTAAAAAATTTGGAATAACAATATTTGAACTTTGCCACAGATTCAATGAATCATCCAAGCAAAATTACTTAAGCCCTATGGTTACAATAAAAACCAGCACACAAAGGGGCTGTCCTGGGACCAAGACCGAATACCCCTGGTGTAAGCAGTAATAATTATAGGAAACTTAAGAAGTAAATTGGATATTAAGAATCTTTAACAAAAAATGTAAGTACAATAATGTACTTACTTTTTAGTAAAAAACAGGGATGCAATTGCAGAAATAGGAAAAAATGAGTAAATAAGGTGTTACCATAGTAACAGCAGATTTACTGCAAAAACAGTGCACAGCATAGTGTCATATACTCACCATACCTCAATCATATTATACAGCATCCAACTTATTATAAAGGAAATTGGTAGTAACGTTTTAGTGTCTGCCATGTCAGGGTAGAAAACTGAATAAAGTGTTCATTAGAAAGCTATTTCTGCCTGAGTTTCTGTTTGTGTGACAGACACTGCTTGCTCTGTGCCAGCAAACAAGCTCCTCAGGAGATGAAAAAAAAAAAACAAGGAGACTGAACATTTAAAAATTGTTTCCAACCTCCTTCCCGCATGCTCTCCTCTCGGACGACGGGTGAAGTCAACGTGACAGTCACTTGCATCTTGGGCTCTGAGCAGGAAGTCAGGACTATAGCAGCCTCTTGCACTGAACCCTTGACCTCATATTTTTCTGGTGTGATGACCTATGATATAAAAATGGAGGATGCTATTCATTTTGATGAACCAAACCAGGAATATCAAACTCAGTAACAGACTGTGGGATTGCATTATAACACATTCACTACAGGTAGTTATTCAGTTGTTATCAGTCCTATTTATACAGTCATCTCTATATAGTTCAATTTATTTGTCTGTTTATGCACAACTTTGTTTTTCAGGTCAAAAACTTGAAATGTGTTACACAGGTACTTCTGACCCCAAGTGAGGTTTTGCGTAGTCAAGTTCATTAAACTCCAATAGGGCTACTTACAGTTTTGAAAATATAAAATCTGGTCTCTGATATCACTCGGAAAAGTGAGAGTACTGATTTCACATATAACACCCATGACGCAGACCACACGTGCACACACACCCACACTGGTTTTAAAAACATTAAAGGTTTGTGATGCATAACGCACCATACACACAATCGTGGGGGGGTGGCTCACTCCACAGACACATGCAGACACACACAAAAAATGTTTTAAAACAAGTTACTTATGGTGGACTAAACACTTACAAATAATCACTCTGTCATGAGTACACAACTTACAACTGATGTGACCTATAGCGTGGCTGTTGGTCCCAAAACTATTTTCACATTTTATCGTTTCAGATTTTAAACTTATAATATATTGGAGAAAGAATTCTTGCTGATCTACAAAACAATGTACGTCACACCAAATCATTAGGAACAAATTGAAAACCTTTCAATAATTTACTAAAGAGTAAACATTTGAATAGTTATTTTTGAGAGGTAAAAAGTGTTCACACCTTTGTCAATATAAGGCTAACTTCATTCAGGTGCGATGTACTTTAATTCACCCAATGAATTCTTATTTTAATACATTTTAAGAATCAGACAATAAAATGTGTAAATAGTTTTTGGGGGCTGAATACTTTTTCAAGGCACTGTATTAATGGATGAAAATGAGGATTTTTTATCTCTGGAGATCAGACACCATTGGCATGCAGAAGAAAGAAGTCAGTGATATGATGGAGCCACAAACTCAGAACTGCAGTTCAACTGCAACTTGACCGAGCAGTTAAATCCAAAATTGGTGTAAAGGTCTGTGTTCTGAAAAAAAATCTTTCAAAGTGGCAGTTGTCCTTACCTCCAGCTGTTTGGGGAGGAGCTCTAAGATGTGTCCTAAGAGGTCCTTGCGTGGTCTCTCAGAGCAAAGGAGCACTAGGCTGACATTCTTGTCTCCCCGAAGAAGCAGCCCTTTAGCCAGTACGCCAACCCGCATTACACCCTTGAGGGCCCTGGGAAATACAGGAGGATCACAAAGATCTACGATGAAGCGACAGGCAGGATACAACCATTTTTTTACCACATACAAATACAGAACTGTTAAGCTAACGTGCACAGCAGACCTGTCTCTCGGGGCATCCTTCTGGTCCTTCTCTCCCTCGGTTTTAGTCTCCTGATCAGAGATAATGTCCGAAACCAGTTTCAATGCTCTCTCTGTTATGGACACAATCTTCTGGATAGCTTGTAGCTCTTCCTCCGTAGGGTAGATGGTGGCATGTTTAGTCATCACGTATCGGTCATCTGAGGAATCTGGCCTACGAAGAGGCTATAGCAAAAAATATAAACTATTTAGTGCCAGGACTTTATTTAACAGCATGAGTATAGATTTACTACAACTAAGTGTTTATATTGTTCCTGATAATGGTAATTTGGGTGGACTGCTTATTTCACATGATTAATAAGAAATTAACAGGATGTATTAGTGAAGTTTCTTCTGACCCTTACATTAACTGTGAAGCTTTAAAAGACATTTGATAATGGATAAATGTTTTCATATTGTGTTTTGGTCTTTGTATTCAACTTCTCAGAAAAGTTTCTGAAAAGATGAATGATAACTGCTGAAACCTCTGTATGTGAAATGAGCTGATATATATACCCACCCTGCACAAAACCCCATAGACAAAACGAAAAGGCTGTGGCCTACATATAAATCTTCAAGAAGTATGAAGAATTGCACAAAGAGAAGCTATACAGTCTCACAAGTTACACAGTGGAATTCTCATTCAAGCACATGTAGCCTGTTACAACCACACTCAGGTGCAGACTATTTTTTTTCTGTCTTGTATGTCAAAAGAACCTACCATAGATCCCTGTGGTTGAGGAAGAGGTAGTCCGGGCCGGACCCCGAGCAATCCTGGAGGTCCAGGGGGCCCCTGTGGGTAACCCCCATCTGGTAGCCTGCGGCGATCGTCCCAGTGATGTTCCTCTTCCATGCGTCTCCAGTACATGTCTTCCTCATACCGCCTGTAACATAACTTTGTCACTCTTCTGGCACCAGTACAAATGAAACTATCATTAAAACTGCTGCATTTAAAGTAAAAGGCTTAAGTATGAGGACTATGCAATAAAATCAGTTTTTTCCTTGCATACATAATTTGTATCTCAGATAAAAATATAGATGAGGCCAAATTACTAAAGAAACTTTTCTTTCTGAGTAATGTTTTTCATGCATCTTAAACCCTGTTAGAACAATTTTATTTTTTTGTTCAGACCCCAGTTTCATGTGAACATTACTGGGGCAAATAAATTAGCAACAAATTAAAGTTATAACACTCCATTTCATCTGTAACTGATGGCATGATGGCATCATGATGGCATAGGCATTTCCCTATGATGACCAAGTGTAAACTCAGAGTACCTATACATATCTGTGTTTTTTATGCTGCCATTTTTATTCACTTGGTGATGGTCCAACCCATAGCAGTATGTACCACAGAAGTGAAAATTATAGTCCCCAACACAGTGTGCTATCGATTGGGACACTAAAAAGCATGCAAAAGCATCTCTTCACCTCATCTCCATCCTCCAGCGCTCTTCCTCCTCTCGTCGCCTCCAATACTCCTCCTTCTGCATCTGTTTCCTCATTTTCTCTTCTTGGATCTTACGTGCACGGATGCTGGGTTTCACCTCTACCTGGAGGTCGGGATTCACTTTTTTCTGCATTGGAGAGTAAGGTGTTAAAGCTAAAACTGTTATTTTACAGGCATTTTGGATAAATGAACAACTCAGGCTGGGATCAAGGGATATGGATGATATGGGGTTTTCTGGGGAACAATTTCAACAAGATGGACATATTTAAACACTTTCTGTCACATCAAAGCTACAATCCCAGACATTCTAAGAAATGGCCAATTTTATAAGAAAGGCCCAGATGAAAAGAAGTAATGTGTCGCTACTAACCTTATACTGCAGCCGATGTCTCCTGCCCTTCAGGTGCATCTCTTTTGCATTGGGATCATTGAAGCTACACTCACACAGCTTGCAATGAAACCGGATCACTTTGCCTTCGTCATTTCGCACCTAGAAACATACACGAACAGTACATTTGACACATTATTTAAAAGCTTATTGGATTCATAAATATGAGCAGAAACTCCTTTTCAGTGGAAGGATGTTGTTTGTAAAAAAAAAAAAAATCAGACAGTGTAGTAATACTCAAGTTACGATGTCTTTTCAAGAAGGAGAACAAAAAAAAAAAAAAAAAAACTTTTAGGTTTTCAGGGTTGTATTTTAGGAACACTGAAGTACCTCCTCCACATAGTCATGGCCCACAGGCTGCACATCACTCTGCAGGGCAGCTAATGCAGACTGTGCAGATGCCTGCTCCAAGGCCTCGGCCTTCACCTCCTGTGCAGCTGTTGGGGGCTGTGCCTGCTTCAACACCTCGGTCTTGATGTCGTCTGCTTTTGTGCCAGTGGTTTGTAGTTTGCAGCCTCCTGCACAACATAGAGCAAAGTCAAATAAAAGCAAACAGCAGTCAGGAATATTTAATCACAGCCAGGGGCCCTTTATTAAGGCCCTTTTTAACAGACACACAAAATGTCTCTGATATCCATTCTGTGCAAGGCATTATGGGGAACCAATTTTGTCAAAAATCTTGTAGGTCTAAGCTTAGACTATTTTATTTTTGAGGGATTAGAATGCACAGAACAGAGGAAAGGAAAAAAGACTTTAAATACACTCTCACCGACAAAGTTGATCTTGGGTGCGCTGACCTTCTTGACAGCTGCAGTGTTGGTAGGGACAGCCACAGGACTCTTGGTAGGTGCTGTTGTGGGACCAGCATTGCTAACAATGTTCACAGGTTTCAAGTAGGGGGAGAAAGAGGAAGAAGAAGGATTGCTGGAGGCTGGAGCAGGAGTGGATGTGGCTATGCCACTTGCTGTTGAGATGGGGGTTCGACTTGGGGCTGTCACGGTCACTGCAGTGGTCTGGGTGGCCACACTGGGCTCTGTGGAGGGGATGGGCTTCCCCAGTTTGGTGTGCAGCTTCACCACCTTTTAAAATAAAAAAGCAGGACTCAAGTTCAAATTGTCACAGGCAAAGGGGCCCACAGTCACAGATTCAGTCATAAACTTGAGACCAGAGGTTTGCAAATCGTTTTGTTCATAACTCCAAATTCTCTTTTTCTGCTGCTTTACTAGGTAATAACATTTTAATATTTCAAGCTACAGTACATTTATTTATTCTACACTTTTCTTGAAAGTGACTTGCAACATTACACTGCTTACAGCTATTTACCTTTTAATACAGGTGACTAATTTTTACTGAGAAAAAAAATGGAGAAAAGCAAACAAGTAACAAATAAATATATATGTAAATGTACTGAGAGAATTATTTTAGGGGAAGTACCTTGCACAAGGGTACTACAACAGGAGGTGAAATTAAGCCAGGGACCTCTGACTCTAAAGGCAGCAAACAACACCATACTACCCAGTAACCCACACCTACCACCACCCAATTAAAATATTAAAATAAATACTTATTTAAAATAGGAAAATAAAAAGTTGTCATTCAATGTCAATAGTTCATGGATTCATCCTGTAAAAATATGCTACTTTCATTCTCTTGACACCCAACACCAACGTTCAAGAACACAAGACTTGAGCTGTATACATCATGGAAGTCATCTGAATTAGATGGACCCAAACGTCTGTAAGGTTTGGGTGTGTTTTACTGCCATCTATCTGTTTGGTGGGTAAATACTGGTTACTTTCATTACTTATTAAAAGTATCCAGCTAAAAAAGAAATAGAGTAATGTTTGCACCCTTAGAAGTTCTTAACTAGACCATTTGTACCACAAGAATGCAACATATACATACAACAAAAATCTCAGCACAGTAATGTGTTAGAAACGTGAGCGAGATTAATCTGGGGCTAGGTAACATTTGGTACTTCGAAGACATGAAGAACATTGGTAATTATTCTAAAATTCCATTATTCCCTAAAGTGCAAGGCATTCAAAACTGTTTTCAATATTTCAGAAGCACAAAAATAATTGTATTGATCTATTTAACACATCCCTGAATACTGCAGTTGTCCCCACATTTCAATAAACTGCTTTTCCAGTAAGACCATTTAATTTGAATAAAAAATAAAAAAAACAATAAAATAAGTAAGTAAGTAAGTAAGTAAATAAATAAATACATAAATAAATAAATTAAAATCTGTCCACGTTATTATAAATAGTGGTGTTACTACCACTACTATTCTTATGTGTTTAGCTGATGTACAAGCGTATTTGTCCTGGGGAATTTACAACGTGAGGTTTGTACGCTAAACTACTTAGAAGTATTTATCCATTTATAAAGATGTATGGGGACGTTGTAATGTGAGGTTTTGATAGTACAATTATCGTCTCAGGAAATACTGCAGACATCCCAAGATACCCAGTGAGACAGGCTGACCTTCTGGTGCTTGGCCCCACGGATGTGGGCAGAATAGGCATCAGCGCCTGTGCAGGATACATCACAAAGTTCACAGCGCAGCTGGTTCTGTGCTCCTCGGGCTGGGCCAGTCCCTCCATTATTCCCCCCCTGGGATGCCTTCAATGCTGCCTCCTTCTTCTTATGCTTCTGACCCTCCAAGTGCTCTTTGTATGTCTGCAGAGGTCACAGAACCAAAAACTGTCAGTACAGCCATGACAGTATTGCACATCTAACCTGCACCTAGAAGAGAACTTCATTATTCATTTGATGAATCTCCTTTATCTTAAAATAATTAAAAAAAACAACAAAAACAACGATAATAATTCCTTTAAATGTAATTTAATGTGAAAAAAATAAAGAACGCAATTAAAAAACAAAAGTTATACCGGAGCAAACTGAACTGAGGAGAAGAATCCCAAAGGGCTTCACCTGTGATCCAGCACTCACCTGAGGCCCTGCGCAGCTTATCTTACACACATCGCAGTAGTGGATCTGTGGGGGTTTCGGAGGCTGCTTCGGCTTTAGCTGCTTGCTAGGAAACGGGGTCTTCTTGGCAAAGGTGCTCCCGGTCCAGGCTGTGGTGGCTGCGACAGCTGCCACTGCCTGCTTCTGCTGCTGCTGCTGTTGTTGCTGCTGCTGCTGCTGCTGTTGCTGCTGCTGCTGCTGCTGCTGCTGCTGTTGCTGTTGCTGCTGCTGGTAGTATGATGAGGCAGCAGAATACACAGCTGCTTCATAGCCAGAGTATGATGTGCCTGTACTCAACAAGAACATCAATACTTAGCACCCCTGTCCAATGTCACCCACACAACAGAAAGGAACAGGCCTGAATCGTTGCACATCAGCATCGTTGCCTTGCAAACGTGTCTTGAACCGTGAAGCAGCAGCACTAATGCACATACTAACTTCCAGAATTTGTGGCACATTATCATCTTACATTTATACATATGAGAAAGTGAGTTTCAATTTGTTTATTTGCACATTGTTTCAATTGAATTGAAATTAAATTACATTGTTTCAATTCTTTACTTCTATACACTGATGAAAAAGTAAACAGACTCATCTAGTACAAACACAACTGGGACAAAGAAACCGAGATTAGTTTTGTCCTTAAATCCAATGTCACTTCTCACTAAGTTACAATCAGTAAAAACTTAAAGATGTCCCCTAATTTATTTACAGGTTCAGTCCTGCACAAATATGGGATATATTTCTAAGAAACAAAAAATACTTTAAACAACGTAAGACTTTTGTTAACTCTCAAGGACACCAGATATCAGCTGTAAACACTTTAAAATGAGTTGAAATAAGTAGGCCCCAAATATCCTATTCGGTTTGGGTGTGTCAGCTGAAAAACAATTTGGACTGACTTGATTACAAACAGAAACTTTAGAAAGCAGGTAAGTGAAGAACACATAGTTAAAAATAATCTGGAAAGTATTTGTCTCTTTAAACATGTGTAACTCATCTGTTTGTAAAACAAGAAGCCAATGTAACTCAAATGCTACAGGCATTGGAGGTTTGAAAGAATCCCACTCCCTCTCCATTGTGAGACAACACACTGTGCCAGGAATCTTCTCATAAAACCTACTGGTTTTAATTTCTCCACAGTCACCTGCTAAATAACAGAAGACAGCATCATAACTAACCAGGAAATACCTAATTAGCAGAGAAGGAGGGTTTCAGGAGAGGGGGCAGTTATGGAACTGGAACCTATATGAAATCTATAGAACTAACCCAAACAATGTACCTCAAATATGAACATTTTAAAGACTACAACTGTGACAGACACAAACACCTGTATTCATTTAGATAAAGTTCTGTATGTACCCTTGTATAAGGATACATCATCAAGGCCCAGGTAGGACTTAAATGCATGATGCTTTTGGATTCAAGTATGATTCCTTATCTATTCAAAGTAACTTTCAAGGCAAACAAGAGGGTTAACGAAATTGGTGGCTCACCAGAGTATGTGACGGCATTGGTGCTGTAGGTGGGGCTCTGCGAGTAGGAAGGAACCACTGAGGCAGCTGCTGCCGCTGCTGCTGCCACAGGCTGCACTGTGGAGGACACTGGGTAGATGGAAAAGGTGGATGTGGCTGGGCTGGGGGCTGCCGGCTTTATGGCAGTAACTTGACGAGTTTGCTGAGCCTGTGTGTATGGTGTGGCCCCCTGGCTGTACCCAGTTTTGGGGGCTAAAACAAAGATGGAAGCAAGAAAGGAACACTGCATTTACAATGTCCTGATGTACAGTACTGTGCAAAAGTTTTAGGCAGGTGTGGAAAAATGCTGCAAAGTAAGAATGCTTTCAAAAATAAAAGTGTTAATAGTTTCTTTTTATCAATTAACAAAATGCAAAATGAATGAACAGAAGAGAAATCTAAATCAAATCAAAATTTGGTTTGATCACCCTTTGCCTTCAAAACAGCATCAATTCTTCTAGGTACACTTGCACAAAGTCAGGGATTTTGTAGGATTATAGTCAGGTGTATGATTAACCAATTATACCAAACAGGCGATAATGAACATCGTTTTCATATGTAGGGTGAAACACAGTCATTAACTGAAACAGAAATAGCTGTGTAGGAGGCTTAAAACTGGGTGAGGAACACCCAAACTCTGCTACAAAGGTGAGGTTGTGGAAGACAGTTTCATGTCACAGGCCATACACCACGGCAAGACTGAGCACAGCAACAAGACACAACGTAGTTATACTGCATCAGCAAGGTCTCTCCCAGGCAAAGATTTCAAAGCAGACTGGGGCTTCAAGATGGGCTGTTCAAGCTCTTTTGAAGAAGCACAAAGAAATGGGCAACATTGAGGACCGTAGACGCAGTGGTCGGCCATGGAAACTTAGTGCGGCAGATGAAAGGCACATCATGTTTACTTCCCTTTGAAATCGGAAGATGTCCAGCAGTGCCATCAGCTCAGAACTGGCAGAAACCAGCGTGACCCAGGTACTCCCATCTACTGTTTGGAGAAGTCTGGCCAGAAGTGGCCTTTGTGAAAGAATTGTGGCCAAAAAGCCGTACCTTCGACATGGAAACAAGGCCAAGCGACTCAACTATGCACGAAAACATAGAAACTGGGGTGCAGAAAAATGGCAGCAGGTGCTCTGGACTGATGAGTCAAAATGTGAAATATTTGGCTGTAACAGAAGGCAATTTGTTTGCTGAAGGGCTGGAGAGCGGTACAAGAACGAGTGTCTGAGAAACAGTGAAGCATGGTGGAGGTTCCTTGCAAGTTTGGGGCTGCATTTCAGCAAATGGGGTTGGGGATTAGGTTAGGATTAATGGTGTCCTCAATGCTGAGAAATACAGGCAGATTCTTATCCATCATGCAATACCATCAGGGAGGCATCTGACTGGCTCCAAATTTATTCTGCAGCAGGACAATGACCCCAAACGTACAGCTAATGTCATTAAGAACTATCTCCAGCATAAAGAAGAACAAGGAGTCCTGGAAGTGATGATATGGCCCCCACAGAGCCCTGATCTCAACATCATCGAGTCTGTCTGGGATTACATGAAGAGACAGAAGGATTTGAGCAAGCCTACATCCACAGAAGATCTGTGGTTAGGTCTCCAAGATGTTTGGAACAACCTCCCTGCCAAGTTCCTTCAAAAAGTGTGTGCAAGTGTACCTAGAAGAATTGATGTTGTTTTGCATTTTGTTAATTGATAAAAATAAACTATTAACACTTCTATTTTTGAAAGCATTCTTACTTTGCAGCATTTTTCCACACCTGCCTAAAACTTTTGCACATTTAACGCTTTAGCAAGTTTCAATCATCTAAACATTAAAAAAAAGTTTTTAAACATGTCTGTTTAATTGGGGTGGGTGTTGTTATAGGAGACTCCTGACCAAGTATACCTGTCTGAAAGTAGGATTCAGCCACTGTGGGTTGGGGTTGCGCAGCCGCCACCACTGCTGCTGGAGCCGCAGGCTGTTGGTAGTACTGCTTACTGTCATAAGCTACAGCTGGGGCTGTGGAGCGCACGTACGAATACGAGTCCTGGAAAAAAGTCTGGTCTTACTATGGAACACACACGGTTAAGCAGTTTCACAGGAGATAGTACAGGATCATTGAGCTAGAAACTGCATTGCCCTCCAAAACACAAAACCCTTTCAAAAACCATTTGTGGAAAAATATTTTAATTTCTGTAGGAATATAAACACAGGCCTCAGCCAATTATCTTTTCCCAACCTTACACGTTTTCTTGTTATAAATTAAAATAATTCATATATACCACTGACCAATTGAGGGAAACATGTTACCTGGTAGTTTTGTGAGGTCACTGGTGGAGGTGGTGGAGGAACTTCTGGCTGCCTCTGGGCATAGCCAAAATCTGCAGCAGCATGGGCTGGTTGGAAGCCTCCATAGGCAGCAGCAGTGGCAGCAGGGGCCACTGCTACAGGAGCTGGTCGTGCTATAGCAACTGTGGCTGCAGTGGGTGCATAAGCTGCAGCCACAGTATGAGCAGCTACTGGCGCCTGATGGACAGTGTAGCTGGCCACAGTGGTAGGATGGGTGTAGGCTACCCCGGCGGTCGGCTGTTGACTGTATAGAAGACATTTGAAAGTCATAAGTTATTTGAGAATTTTAAGTATACTGATATTTTAGCAACCAAAAAATTGAAAAAATAACTGACATTCACTCTAAAACCTTATTATCCCCATACATCAAACTTTGCAACTGCATTCAATTCAAGCAATTTGGTGACATGGATTTTCTGTAGTTCACCATGATCTGCAAAGCAACATTTATGTAAAACATGCTATTGTGTCTCTTCATATCACTATTCTCACTTAAAAAAATAGTGGAGTACAGCCTTCAAACATCCATCCATTGCCTTCCAAATGTGTTCTTTGGCACATGCTGAAGCACACAACAAGATCTGACAGTGGTGTACTGTACAGAATTTACCACTTTGCAGTGGCATATTTTTAGTAAGAATGTCTGACAATTTGTTTGGAATGGTTCCATATGCACAACTAGAGCAAATCTCCAAAGGGCATTTTGGTAAGGTTGCCCAGCAGCTATCTGAAAGTTACTTGTCCAATTTCAATATAAAAATTACCTTAAGGAACAACCTTTCCCTAATTAATGTTTAGCAAGATTTATAGTCATACTGTGGATAGTCATATCACCGGAAAACAAGTGTGCACTATGGGTTATTACCCGTCTGCCATTAAAGAAGTGGCAACATGGATTATTCATTGCTTTTTTACACACTCATCTGTGGGGTGCCAACAAGTTTAATCGAAAATTAATGCCCTCCAGATAAAAACTGGCAGTCTGTCACATGCACAGTATCAAGCTAGTTTCTGTAAAAAGCTAAGTGATACAAATGAAAAGTTAAATAAGTGGGACTGAGCATTGTGTGTCAAGTAAAAAACACTTATGACAAATTAAAGCTAATTAAGTAAAATTACTCGGTGGTCATTTGATTCAGAGTAAGAAAGGTTTTTTAAGAAGTCACTGAAATCAACCCTGCAAATTGCATATTTGTGACACTGAATGGTTTCAGATCTCTAGACAAAATGTAGACAACCGAAACCTGAATAAATACAGGAAACCTGAATTTTTAAATTATTACTTAAATCATTTAAGGAACACAGTTATCCAAAAGCTATATCACCCATATGAAAAAGTAACTGCACTCCTTCAATTTCTAAACTGAACTGATAATAAGAGTCAGCAAATTGACGACAACCAGGCTTGATTTGCAGCCAGCCCTGTTGAATCTAAACCTCACTATATAACCTTACCATGAAGGTAAAGTAATGACCACAATGTTTCTACAAGAATGCTATGTCATGATCAATGGAAATTCTAGAATTGATAAGAAAAAAAAAGTTGTCTAGAAAGGATTACAAAATCATTTCAAAGGCTCTGGGACTCCACTGAAATAGACTGCCATAATCTCAAAATGGAGAAGACTTGAAACAGTGGTGGATCATTCCAGGGAAGTGGCAAGGTGGAAACCACTGCTATCCAAGAGTAAGATTCAATACTCTTCTCACATTTGCAAAAAAACCTAAAAAAATGCCTGGATGATCCCCAAGCTGTTTCAGATAACGTTTTATAGACAGACGTCTCAAAAGTGGAACTCTGGATAACGCAGGTCCCATTGTGTCTGGTGTAAGGCAAATGCAGCATTCTACAATAAAAACATCATGCCAACAATGAAACATGTTGAAGATTGTGTGATGGTGTGGGGATCCTTTGCTGCCTCAGTACCTGAACGACTTGCCATTATCGAAGGAACCGAGAAATTTGTACTGTAAGAGAAAATTCTTAAGGAGAACGTCCAGTCATGCAAAGCTCTGAAATCATTTAGAGAGCAGGGAAATCAGGAAGGGGGAAAATTCACAGTATTATATACAACGCACGCACGCACAGTTTATGTGTAAACCTCACTTGTAGTTGCATGAAATTTGGATATCTTAAAGGAATATGGCTTGGACACTCCCAAATCTAAATGGGAGGTACCACAGAGAGTGGTGGAAAACAAAACAGCCAAGATCCTGTGGAACTTCCACATGCATTTAAAATGCAGGTACAGGCCAACCAACCAAATACAGTGGTAAAAGACGAGGAGAAAACTACAGTGATGATAGATGATAGATGTGATGGTAATATCAAAAAGAAGGAATATGGGAAGCTGGAGAGATACTAGGGACTGAAAGAGGAATTGGACAGAATGAGCACAATCTTAAGAACAACAAAAATACTGCCCGGTACCCTCAAACTCCAAGGCCACTGGCAGGAGGCTCAAGCCTAAGGAAAGATAACAACTGCAAGGAAAACCAGCACGAGTAAGGATTTAAAAAATATTTTTTATCACGTGCTCACAGGTTGATCCGATCTAAACTTCCCATCAAAAATACTTCTGCATGAGAAAAATCAGACCTAATGGTAAGGTCCTCTTGGGTGCCATACAGAGAGAGTGCAGGAAATGTAAACTAGGGTTTGTCATGGTGAAATCAGAGAGTAAATGTTTAAACAGTAAATAAAAAGTGTGACCATAGATAAAAAGAGGCTATCAACAAAGAATGTTGCTGCAGTCAGTGGACCATACAGCTTCCCACACAATATAAAAGAATCAACCTAAACTGCTTCCATCCCAGTGCTGCGTATCTGAAGTGTTTTACACCCCCAATATGGTCAAAATTGAGTGGTATATAAATTCTGTAAATTAAGGAAAAACTCCAGCAGTGTTTCATTTTCTATATAAAAGACATGTTTTCAAACAGATTACAGTCCAAATATGGCAAACCCCTTTATTACAGGGTTACAGAAAACAGCAAGTTTAACTACTCAGGCAACACACTCCTGAAGAGGAGGGCTTTGAATATCTAGTGAGCTCTTCTATTCCATTCCACCAAAATAAACTATTCACTACACTATACAAACAAGCCCTGATTAACAACAAGATTCAAGTGGTAAGAAGGCATGTTTAAATAAAACAGAAACCTCAGTTCTGTCACTGAGCATTAGATGATTATTTTCTTGTTCACTAAAGACTGGAGACTAATTACCGACAGCTACTCTTTTTCGAATCAAAATCAGTGTTATGACATTACAAGGGTCATTGTTGAGAGGTCAAAGAAATCATAACATATATATTATCTGAGTCATAAATCCCACCTCAGCTTTCATTAATGCAGTCCATCCTCAACTTTCCAAACTATATGGAGTGAAGTAGGCATCTGGATATGGCAAAAAAAATCCAAAGCGTAATTGAATATTTTTTATTATGGCGCTGTATAATGCACCATGTACTACAATAACACTTATAACCTAATATAATGTGTAATGCACATGTAATGTAGCTAATAAAATTAAAGGCAGCACTGAAACGAAAAAATACATACTGTATTATGTGCAAAAAGCACTGAAAAGTGTACATTCTCACCGATACTGTCTGTTCCGATTGAGCGGTATCAAAATTAAGACACTTTACATAATGTTTAAGTCATTTTCTACAAAAAAAAGCTAAAAATGGTTGCATTTTTATATTTTCCCCTGTCTCATGCTTTTTCAGGGCCAGAGCAGCGTTGCAGCAACTAGTGCTGCTGCCTCACAACACCTGAGCTGTTTGGATGTGGGTTTGAATTCAGGTCAGATCTTCCCATGCCTGCATGAGTTTCTACCGACAGTCCAAAGACATGTATTTCAGGTTAATTGGTCACACTAAATTTTTCCGTAGTCTATGTATGTGTGGCCAGCCTGCTATGGACTGGCATTCAATCTGATGTGTAGTTTTATAGCTTAGTGCCCATTAACTCTGGGGTAGAGATTTTTCTAGTATACTTTTGTGACAATCCATAAAACCTGAAAGCCATAAATCAAGTTCTGCTAAATCAAGGATAGACTCTAATACCAGAGCATGTCAGATCCAGTGTATCACTGTGCAGTTTACCACTATATCAGCAGTCTTTCATTGCAGTGAGCGCAGCCAATGCAGTGACATAATGTACAGCTTAAATAATACCACAACAATGCATGACAAATGCTGTGTGCTGAAGTTCACAGTGCACACAAATCCAGCTCACAAACTTAAAATTTACCATCGCATTAACAGTCTTTCTTGGCATTGAAATGCACCTTATGATTAAACACTACAAATTTCATTAATAATACCAATATGTTATATCCAGTGCAGTAAAATACAGATTACCATGACATCAACAATCTTTCATTGCAACAAATCAAAATGGTAACACACCTGTATATGGTCCATTAATAATATCAAAATATCTCAGATGCTGTTCACTAATGTGCAGTTTTTCCATGTTAAGTATACTGTCCTTCACCATACTGAGCATGTGCAGTATACAGTAACATATTACATACTATTCATTATTGTACCAACACATCAGATCCAGTGTATTAAACTAGATTACCATGGTATGAAACTATTTCAGTGCAACAAATCCATCCAAAGCACAGTGACATATTGTGTACAGTTCATCAACAATACTTGTATGTTCTATCTAGTGCATTAAGCTACAGTTTACCACAGTATCAACACTGTCTTTCATTGCACCGAACACGCCCAATGCACAGTGACATGGTGTATTTAGCTCATTATTATTATTGTTTTGTTGCTGTTGCTCTTATTATTATTACATTACTCTGTAATGTTTTTGTGCCCGCCGGTAATATTATTAGAACTAATAATAATACATGACAAGTATTAGTCGAGTGCAGATCCAGATCCACTGTGTTTCAATGGACGAATACCCCGATGCAGACACAATGTACATGGTTGATTAAAAATGATATTTTTAGCAACAATAACAATAATAACACAAGTCTGGGAGTGTGCTGCAGTAGCACGGTACAATCGCTGTGTTCGGTGCCCTGAAGGACCCGTTGCACGGTGACACACTCTATACATCGTTATTAATAAAGCCGATGTCCGCCGACGCACTCGGCCCGTTAGCCGGCCGCACGCCAGCGCCCCGCACTCCTGCCACCCTCCTCACCTGTACTGAGCAGCAGCGCCGTGGCCGAACCCGAAGTAGTTGCCGGTGGCCATTTTGGCATCTTCGCCCAGCCGGCCGGGCACTGCGGGGAGACAGAGGCACGGAGCCCGATTAGCCTGTTAGCAAGAGCACCCTGCGGCACACCAATGCGCGCACGACTCCCCAAGGAGCCATTAACCACGCCGTTTCTTCACACAAACACATTGCGTCGCATTCTGCGCAGTTTATACTTCATTTCCATGCAACGAGAACGATTTTATTCACATTTGCTCACCGTAGGTGAAGGAGACCACAGGGCATATGGGTATCATTGGTTTCCTGTTGTCTCGAGCGAACTCTGACTCCTCACCCTCCTCTCCGGCACCGCAGAGCGACGTCAGGAAGCTGATCACCGCGCGCAGGCGCATTCGTGACCGTGAGGGGCGCGCCATTTTCGAAACTCGGTGGAATGTTGGCCTTCTGCCATCGACCTTGGTTTGCTGTTTCCCGAAGACACGGCGTGTTTTGCAATCATAACCAACGGTCGTGTGTTTTCATATTTGTTTAAGCTGCATTTTTACTGAAGGAATACATGGAATCTTTGCCAGGAGTAGAATTGCAAGACTTCCTTCTATGATGTGAAATGTCTCCTTACCCAGTGTGGAGCATCACCCACTGCACTACTCGTCTTATGTTTTCACTGCTTTAAATTAACATGTTTCTATTTAATTATTATATAATCTGCTCATTTTTAATAACTTTATTCCGTAACCATCACAGTTATCCACTAGGAAGCGCAGGCTGTAAGGGGATAATCCCTGGATGGGGCAGATGGACACCAAGGGAATTTGTAGGACCCAATACACAATAACATGGAGGAAATTATGAAAATGCACACAGAAAACCCCTAGAGCTTTGATACATACCACTGTACGTCCTTATTATTATTATTATTATTATTATTATTGTTGTTGTTGTATCCGTTCTATTAAAATTCTGGAAACAAAACAACAGGCCACTTTCAGCCTGGGTCAAGTCAAAAACATTTGAATATTAATGATATGCTGTAATTGTATAATAAGTGGCACTGACAGAGATATGGGACAGAATATGAAGAGGGCAGGATGATGCTTCTGGTCATCCCTAGTTGATGACCTATAGAACCTTGGGGCTTAAATTATACCACGTAGGTATTGTTCATCTTTATGCATTCTTAGCAAAACTACTAGTCTAAGCTAATTTTTTGTCAGGAGATGGCAGTTCATTAGGCGGGAGTGTTTCTACTGGGCATCACAGACCTTTCACTTAGTTGTCGATTTATGTAAACATTTATTTAATTTGGTTGACAAAAGGGGGCGCTACGCCTCCATTTCCATACTGCTGTGAATCTTGGCTTTTTGCGCAGTGTTAGGTTGCTAGGTAATTTTGAGCGTATGCCCCTAAATTAACCGCTTATAAACAAAGATTTACTTTAAAAATCAATACATTGTAACACTTTGAATGTTATTTGTTAATTATGGATTTTTATTCCATCTTGATTTGTTGAAAACACATAAAAGCATAAAAATCGAATACCCCTAGTTGCAGAACGCCAGAAGCAAGTGTTACTACTGCCGCTGGTCAAGGGTTTTATTTATATATATATATATATATATATATAAACACTGCACAACAATCAACAGCCAGATAAACAAGTAAATAATAAGAATAACAACAACACTATATGAGCCAATTTATATATATATATATATATATATATAGAGTTATATTGTTATTATTTCCTTGTTTATCTCTTTCGCTGTTGTTTGTTGTGCAGTGCTGTTCTCGCTTGAATTGTTATTGTTATTGTTCAATTGCGTTGGCAACACAAGTGTACATTTGTCATGCCAATAAAGCACTATTGATTTGAATTGAAATTGAGGGCGAGAAATAAATACATATCCCAGATGTCAGTGTCAATCACGTGGCAGCAACGGACCAATGAGCTTCGGTCGTGAGAAGTGGGTTAAGGTCTGCTGGGAGTGTTGCCACCGTGCGTCTGTAGATCGCAGGAGCGTAGCTTCATCAGTCCATGTAAGTACGACTGTTTCTCTCTCGATTTTTAAGAAATGCATTGAGTTGGCTAAAAAATAATTTAAGTATATCCACAAATCGAATGCTCTCGCAAAAGTGACACGGAAAAAACACGTGTGAAAGGCCGCAGATCTGTTTTTAGGGGTACTTTCCCCAGCTGGTTACCAGGAAACAACATGGTTGCCATCTGCCCAGCATCTCTAGCCTCTACCACTATCTCTGGTATTCACCATTACCCCATTACCAACCTAGAAAGTGCATGTTAAATACACCAGACTGCATGGTGGTGGAATCTAGTGGATGGAAATATGGTCGTCATATTTAGCTGCCAACCGCAAGGCAGAGGAGCCTCCAGCTGGTTTACAACCCTACAGATTGTCTCTTTTCAGGCCCCTCCTCAGACCTGATCTCCTAAATCTTCTCTGTTGTCACACAAGATCGACCCACCTATCCAGAGCTTTCTCTTTGCCCAGCTATTTGCATGCTGCCTGGTTATGCACATTCAAATGTATAGCCTGTCTAGGCTTGGATGATCTGGCTGTGAGGGTGGTGTCACGATGTGCTCATCACATCTCTCTTCTACCATAATCTGCAGTAATCTGACAGGTTACTGCTGTATGAGGTTTTCCATATGCTTTCTTTATAATAGAACCATCTAAAATTATGCACTGTGGAGAGGAGATATGCAAATGCAGACAGACTTAATGAATGTGTGGGGAAGTAAAACACTGGTGTTTGTGTGTGGGGAAAATTTAGCATGGCTTATTTAGTAGCTTTAATATCACCATTTATTCAGATTAGCAAAGTAAAGATTTTGTATGGTTATTGACTACGTTATGTAGCAGAAGTATACATTTTAGAGATCTGTCTCCTTACAGTCTGAGGTTAGTTTGAATCCCTCCTGCTGTTGCACCCTTGACTGACATGCTGTACCTACCATGAATTAATACAGTAAGAATATCTTGTAGTATAAATTAAGAGGTCATTGTAATGTTGCACATCTAATATTGTAAGTCATCTTGGACAAAGACACCAACTAATACAACTGGCAGAGAAAGAAATGGCAAAATCAGTGCTTGTCAGACGATCATGACAGGCTAGTGCAGGATTTCATGAACCTGATTCTTGAAGCACTTGATTTAACTAATTAGTACCTTTATTTAATTAGATTTTTTTTTTCTTTTAAGTACCGTGGTTGTTATGGTTACTAGTCCCAGTCTGCTCTTTGCCAGCCAGACTTACTTCTGTGCTGTGTACCAAATGAAGTATTAAGACAACAGGGTTTATTAATTATGATCTTTAATTTTGGTCAAAAACATTCTTGAAACAATGATAGATCAACCTGTTCAGGTATGCTTTTTTAAAATGTAAATCTTGTGTTGCCTTTATTTTCTTTAGGTTTATTTGTTTTTTTAAAAATTTGGTTTACATTGTAATATTTTGTTGTCAACTCACTTAAATTCAGTACATCTTTTTGGACAGCTTACTTATTGTACAGTATTTCTTGATAACTTGATTTGCCAGTTTTACTTGAAATATTGCAAGTTATTTTCCTTGGGTTGTTTATCTGGTTTTATTCAAAATTTGTTGCTGATTCTGTTTTTATGCTGCTGTCACCTAGTGTTATGACTGTTGCTAATAATAATTTTTAAAAAAATGTCGTAAGAAACCAGAGCTCTTATGCCGAGCACTCCTGCCCCTCCTCAGGATGCTGGGAGCACAATGAAAAAGCATGAGAACACCATGGATACAATGTGTACATAAAAATACAAAAAAAATGCAAATCATCAGCAAAAATGCACATCTTCCACAACATAAGAGAAAAGAATACAGAGGAATGATTTTGAAAGTTTAAAAAATCAAAATGAAAACCTGTCACATTAATAATTTTAGACAATCCACAAAACACATTTCGACAGAGCTGTCAGCAGTGTGAACTGTTTGATTTTTGTGTTGTGTGTGTGTGTGAGTTTACCTTTCAGGTGTTGTACACTGATTCATATTTACCATGTTTTTGCAGAATGCCCAAATCGAAGGAAGTGCTGTCCTCAACTTCATCGGGAAGTGACTCAGACAGTGAGGTGGAGACAAAGGTGCATTTCACTGGCTGATGATAGGGCTCCTAAACTCAGGTCCAAACAGACCATATGTCTACTCATTTTCATAGCAGGCCATTCAAAGTCTAGTTTGTCTGCTTAGAATTGACGCAAATCCCAGCATGCACGCGGTCTGCCAGGAAATGGGCTGACACCCGTGGACGTCACAGACCCATTTAGCACAGCAGTGTTGAAGCTCTTCGTAGCAGGGCTGGTGGCCCTCAGGAGCTTGCTGACTGTGACAGGCTTGTTCTTGCAGGCCAAGAGGAAGGCTCCAGCAGCCCCAGAGAAACCAGCAAAGAAGCAGAAGAGTGGTGAGAGTTCCAGCAGGGCAGGGGGGTCCTCCAGAGGAGGTGCCAGCAAAGATGACAACATGTTCCAGGTGGGACCAACCAGACATTGAAAACACCTGTAGATATGTACTTTATATGTATATTACAGGGAAAAATAGGCTTACTTCTGGAGGGTATTAGTTTTTTTTACTCTTCTCTTCAGTTTGTCCCATTCAAGGGTTCCCCAAATTGCCCAGGTGTACAGACATGTTTCACTGGTGTTTTGCAGCTTATATACACACACATAGAGATTTAAAATATAATTACCAGGAGCATCACTCTAGTGCAGTGTTTTCCAAACTTATTCCATGGCAACACTCCCAAGGACTTTTAAAATTCTGCTTGACAACCCAGTGTAATAGGCCCGTATATTCACATTTGTAGCTGGATTTTAGATGGAGAGTAGAGGGGGAAAAAAGCCAAATTCTCTTATATTCACAAACAATGTTTTTAATTAAATGTTTTGTACAGTTAGTGACAAACGTGATTGGTAAGTTTTGCACATTTGTTTTGTGCTTGGTCAAATGTGAGGCAAGTTAAAATGCATTTTTTCATCAAACATTTTTATACTTCTCTCCTTTTATGTTTTATGTTCATCATCACAGAAAAACCAGCCTCAATTAAATAAGTGTTTGCAAATTACGCCAAAATAGTAAGAAATTGTTCAGCCAAGTGAGGAAAGTCTTCTTGCAGTGGAATCCAAAAGCTGTCTAGATCTGTTTCTTGGTATTTTAACTTCAAGCTCTGGTTGTTCCTTAGCTCTGCAAATTCTTCATCTGCTGAGGAGAGCTCAGTAACTTTTTTTTTTTTTTTTTTTTTTTTTGAAAGAAAAGGATTTCTTATCCAGTCATATGTGTTGTAGTTTAAATCTGTAAACTGCCATTCAAGCTTATCCCTCAGTAGTGTCTGGTGTTCGAATCAATTGTTTAATGTCTTCAAAGTACAGTCAGGTTTTCAGAAGCATTTCATAATTGTCTGCTTTGGCTTTCTTGGACCAAATTTTTAATCTCTTCAAGTCTCTCATCTTTAAGTCTCTCAGCACCGAATTTGCTTGTTATGGTTAAAATGTTCATTCCCTTTCCTTGCATATTGGATTTTGTTTCATTCAGGAGTTCAGATATGTCACAGAGAAAAGCCAGTCTTGTACACCCCAGATCATGTTTGAATAGATCTGTGAAATCAGTCTTATTTTTACCCTCAAATAACTTCAACGTTGCATCTTTCAGTTTGTACATGCGACTTCATACTCATCCCCTTGAAATCCAGCGTACCTCAGTGTGGAGAAAATGTTCATGGTTTGTGTTCAAAAATACACAATTTTAGAAGCGTACATTTAATAAAATGTACCATTTGCACCATCTTGTCCAAAACTACCTTGTGGTTTTTAGCAGTGGTTTTTATCAGTACTTCTTAGGGTAGAAAACAATGTTTTTTTTCCTTCTTATTATTTTATTTTTTAACAAGGAAATTGAAAAATTTGTGGCACCTGTCATTGATGGAGCACCATCTGTGGATATTCCAACACAATTTTTCTGACATAAATTTGTCAGTATATACTGGTTTAAAATGTGAAAAAAAAAATTTCTAGTGTAGTTAAAGGTATTTCTTTGCAGTAGAAGTGCTGATCAGCAAATTTCCTTCATAAATAAAACTTAAGGCAATGATTGATCCTTTCTGCTAGTATCTGTAGGTTCATCTACCTGAATTGTTTTTCTTTCCAACTGTATCTTGAACCAAATCCTCAGTGTTTTTGGACATATTCTGAATTTGTCACCCAGCTGTGTTGTTTGCCACAGAAATCTTAATACCAGTTTTGTACTTGGGGAAAATCGCAGTTTTTGCAGTATCACATGTCAGTATTTTTTTCTCAGCAGCAGTGTGGGGAACCGTATTTGTTTTGCAATGATTTTAGCTATTGCTTCTTGAGCTTTGTTGGAAGTTTTAAATTTTTTAATAAATAAACCACTTTGTGTTCTCTGTTTCAGCATTACTGAAATATTCTAGTCTCCTTCCATGTGTAGTAGAAAAATGTTGAGGGTTTATTTGATACCATACTTGCATTGGGCAGTTTTTCAAGACAAAGGAATATGACTGTTCTCATCACCACATCACATAAACCCCATTATCAAATGCTCCTCACTGTATAAATGTACATTAACTTTTGTAAGTCTTTCAGTACTGCCTGAGGAGCGTGAGCATTCTGTTTTATGTGACAAAACTTGGACATCTGTTTCAGTACCAGTGACTTGTGAATCTGTCGTATCATCTTCTTTAACATGTTGATATTTCTCTTTCTCACAAATATATCCTTAACCGTGGTTTTTTATGGTCACAACACTAGTGTTTTAGCAAGCAAATGCTAATAATAAATTTTGCTCAGGAGCACACAACTAACACTTTACAGCAAAACAGCTCAGTGCCACCTGCACTTGCTCAGCGGTACAGTGGTGTCGCGGGGGTCCAAACCAAGAAACTTGCATCAATTCAATGAGTTAAGATCTCACCTCATGCTGCAAATTTGCTTGTTCTTTATTGAAAGTCTAAATTGAAATTGAAATTTAAAACAAATTCATTCTTTTTTTAATATAAAGTAAATTTTAGAGCATTACCTTCTCAACACCTCTCAAGCTGTGTTTGGAAAACATGCCCTACTGTAAATATTCAATTCAAAAAGGCTAACCGCAGTATTAAAACTTTAGATATACCTGTACAAACTTCTGAGTTGCAAAATTTTAAAGATGTAGACATTTCTGAATTTATTTTTAACTGCATTTTCTTTGCCCTTCTATTTTGCACAGTTTCTGTTGCAGAGCAAAAATGAGCTCTACTTCCATTTTCTGCCAGTAGATGGGAGATTAAGGCTAGAAGGCTGATAGGGAGGGGAAGAAAAAAGTGGACAGTGTACAGTGTTTGCAGTATCTTAATACAACGTATTTTTATTATCTCAGCTGTTCTCCAGATGGGATCATGTCTTAGGCTCATGTTGTTGAAACTTGTTGTGTATTATCGCTGTCATCTTCACCACGTTATTACGTGAAAATGTCTTAGAAGTGGAAAAGCTTATGAAAAATTCTTGGTGAAATTGTATAGGGGTTTAAGTGTTTTAGTGATATTTGGGGAAACTGGTTGGGGGTTTTGGGATGCGGTGGGAACACATTATTTTTCCCAGTTAAAATTATGGCATATGGGCTTCAGCTATCAGATGTTTTCAGGAACGGATTAAATGGATGCTTGTACTTTGAATAAAAGGTTGGCAGACATGATGTATTTTTTTAATGCATCATTTTAATGTAGACTTTAATTTTATTTAATTTTGATAAAACATCATACAATAAATGGGCATCCTGTTTGAATGTTTCCTATCCCACCCTCCACGTTCTCATTATAGAGGGACAGTTGCTCTCAGTTGTACGAGCTGTTGATGAAAGTAGAAAAAAAGAGTTTTTAATTCCCTTTATCTGATGTTTTTAACAGAATCTTACTGAATGATCCAATGGAATAATCTACAGGCTGACCTCCATTTCTGTTGGGGTTAGGTGCGCCATCATGTCGTGGCACATAACATTTGTCATTGTCAGCATAAGCTGTCAGTGCTCAGTTGTGTCATAGTATGTTTTCACGCAGCTGTTAGCAAACACTATTGTTATGCTACGATGTCATACGTGTACCGTACAGCGTGCATTGCAAGATTTTCATGTATGCATGTTTTAAATACCTATAAAATTCTAATTTGCTTGCCAGAATACCTGGAAATCATTGAAATTGATTATTTTTTACCATTTTTGTCCTTTTCATTTTTAAAATGGTTGCTATTTATTTATTATTGACCATCATAAGTGTGAGTCCATTATGTGTCAAGTACGTCATAAATTGAGGACATATATTGTTAACTTTTTGTTGAATGTGATGTAATGGGTATTAATGATGGACTTCTGCTCCCAGTTGTGTTTGTAATATGAGGTAAAAGTGTTATTTAAAGCATGGAAAAATATTTCACACTTTTTAATTTTTGAAAATTAAGAATTTTATTTAAAGGGAGCAACAAGGGTATATGGTGATTAAAGATACTTGTATCCTGAAGGTGTTCTGTTGTGGTCCCAAAGGTGTCTTGCTGTTGTACTCTTTTTATTCACTTAATTATATCTCAGTATCTTTGTCTATCTGCTTAATATCCTTATTTTTCATTAGCTGTTTCTCAGACTGCATAGCTGTCATGGGAGTCTGTTTAATGTGAATGTATCCATTAAATAACTAATAGGGAGTATATTCAAAAGATCAAAATGCTGACCCCTTTCCCCAGTTATGTGGTACAGCCAGATATTCATTCATTATCACACACTCATTCACTTGCAGATACACAAGCTAAGCGCAGTTTGGAGTAATCAGTTCACTGATAACACATATCTTTGGATTTTGGGAGGAAGGCCATACCCACATGGGGAGAACATGTGGACTGCACAGATTGACATGGGTTTGTCACATATTCAGGTGGCACATGAAACTGCATGCTAAAGACATTTTTTGGTTTGTTTTCCAGATTGGAAAAATGAGGTATGTCAGTGTCAGGGACTTCAAGGGCAAGGTACTGATCGACATCCGTGAATACTGGATGGACCAAGAGGGAGAGATGAAGCCGGGCAGAAAAGGTGACTGCTTGACCTGAAACCAGTAGAAAAACTCATGGTCCACAGCCATCAGTAAAAAATTTGTGCATTTTTTACCTACAAGTAATTTGTGTTTAACACCCATTTGACTCTCTTCAGGCATTTCTTTGAATCCAGAGCAGTGGAACCAGCTGAAGGATCAGATCTCCGAAATTGATGCTGCCGTGAAGAGAATATAAGGCCTGTGGTATGAATTGTTAACTCTTTAGGGTTTTTAGGTTTCCCCACCAACATTTACACTGGTATATAAGTGTTTTTTAAAGGACTGACTTTTTTTTTTTTCAAAAAAGAGACGACATGTATGTTTTGAGGTTGCGTCAAGTTTTAATCTCCTTTGCATGTATTTCTTAGTGTGTTCAGTGCACCAGTTGTTTATTGTATGTGTGTGTGGGCTGTTTAAGAGTGGGGTGGTGTGGGGATAGACTGAGGTTATGAGCTGTATAGAGTTCTCATGCTGAATAAAGGCCACACAGGCCTCTTAATTTTATATGTTGTGTATTTTTCATCTTTTCTTGCAGAGAAAGTGTTTGCTGGATGCCTTAGAACTGGAGGTGTTTAGCCTTTCAGAGTAAATTTTGTTAAAATTCTTCACTCAAAGTGTGTTCTGGATTTAAATCTCTGGCAGTTTACAAGTCAAGTCTTTGGACCATCAATCCATTCATTCATTACTGCGATCTGTTTGTCCAGTGCAATGCAGCTCAGAGTCTCTCCTAGACATAGGGCATAAGGCAGGGTGCACTGTGGATGCCAGTCCATCACAGGGCAATTTCTCTCTCTCTCTCGCCCTCTCTCACTAACACACACACACACACACACACACACACACACACACACACACACACACAGGGTAAACACAGGGACACCACTGAGTCTTCAATACAAAACTCTTAGAATTACTACATTATTTTGCTTATGTGGTTTAAAGTAATTGAGTTATTGCAGCTAAATTGCTAAGCTGAGCTGACAATGAAATGTGAAAGTAGAACAAAGAAAACTTGTGGTTTCAGTCCAGTGAGGCCCTGAAGATCTGTCAAACATTCCTAATGCAGGTATCTTTCTACTACCGATGAGTCTAATGCATGAGAGGAAATCGGCTCGTAAGTCGAAGGGATACCGACTCAATTTCAATGGGACAAATTTTAAAGTGTTCCTTGGCACACAAAGTTACCCGTGTTTGTTCAAGTAACACTAAAACGACAATTTTGAGATAAATAATATTTATATTAACAACAGACATTTCATTAACAATATACAGCAATGTAATAATGAAAATGCACTACATAAATTGATAGGATATCACAAAATTGCCCGCAAGAAACACAACTTGAAACAAAGGTAGAGCGGTAGTACTACATACACTCACGTGACGTATACCTACCGGATGCGGCTTACAAAATACTGATGTACCCCCCATTAAGTGGCCAACCTCACCTCTTACCAAAAATTTATGTTGCCTTAATGTTAACATATGAACATAAGAAATGTACCTGTATGTAGATATTTTCCTAAAATATATGTGTACGTACACATATGTCCAGTCAGGACCAAGTTGTACTCACACACTTCAAACCCAACAGAAATAGATACACCCTCACTCATACACTACAGTGGCTCTTGGCACAAACTGTGAAATTTCTGCAGACTCAGCTCTTGTCACTCGCAAGCGCAAAAAATCTGCCTCGTATTCCATTTCCTTGTTTACATGCTGTTTTGATGGTGGGGTGTTATGTAGTAAATACCAAAGGCCTTCTTGCGTTTGCATCTGATGTCCAAATTCAGGGCTGACCTTTACGCTGGGTCTATACCTGAAGATCACATGTGGCACACCACTGTGATTGCACTTAGAGTCAAAGAATTCGCCGGTACTGGCATTCAATGGAGTCCACAGAAAAATAAATGCATATGAATCAAGTGCTGTTGCATATCTCATCACCATCGAGCATTTCTGGACATCGGCTCTTCCTCTTTCTGGAAGAAAATGGGATACAGGTTGTCACTGAGGAAAACAAGTATAAAATATTGTTAATTAAACTTTTTAGTGTCATGCACTTCCAATCCTTTGAACAGAAACTCAGATTTTTAAAATGTTTTTTTTCCCCCCACATTTAGTTAAAATCAAACCAAAGAAAAGTAACAAGGATTTAAAACATAGAAAACGTCATCAGGTTGTTTCAGCCACCAGGTGGCAGTAGCTGCACACGTACCTACTTTCAAATTTTTAATCACCCAGCAGGACGAGCAGCTCCATTAATGACCATTTGATAACAATTATAACCCTTATAAACACTTGAAAAAAGCAGAAAAAATAAACATCTTACACAAAAGTACATGTGGAACGTTCTTCATGTACAACACTGTGGTTATTTAATGCACCAAAGCAAATCATTCTGCAAATGCTGTACATGCATACATTGGTTTTGATGAGGTCGGGTTCATTTCTATACCAGGCTACAAGCATCCTTAATACTTTATCTTGCAATATGACTGAATAAACCAATATGTTTAGTTTTTTTTTTATTTTAGTATGTCACATGTCATTTTCATCCACAGTTTTCTGCATTCATCCTATCTGTATAAGTTTGTAGTGACTCCGTTTTCCTGGCACATGGTAGATGATGCTAACTGCTACGGTATATGAGAAAAGGAGAGAAATACATCAGAAGGTCATTAGTAGAATTAAATCGGATTCCTGCAGTTAAATTAACAGAAAAGCCATGTTAGTACTTTGATTCACAGTATAGGTGAAGGGCATCTGCTGAGCTTTTTAACAGTAATCCAGTGAGTTTACAGATGAGCAGTTTGAGTGTTAAATGGGAGTCTCCTGTAATATATGTAATGTATACATGTGGTTATATAAAACATGCCATCTGTTCCATAGACTCCAGACGTTTCCTCTGTAGGACGTGCCTTGAAAGAGGTGAGTCCCGTGCTGCTTTCAGAGGTCAACCGAACCTGCGTGCACCTGAAAAAGTAGACGCACCTGCCAGGCTGCTGGTTCCTGTTTCCTTTGAAACGCGACCTTTTCCGTTAAGAGAACATTACGACAGAGTGGGTTTTATGATCGATCGAGCCATGTGAAGTGCATTATGGAAAGAATAGGAAAAAAACATGAATGTGCTCCAATGGCTCAAGTCACTGATGTCTCCGATCTCAAGCAATCCACATCTGCTTCGACTTGAACTCTCCAAAACGGGCAATCACACTGGAGCTTTGAAGTCTGTGGTTTTTTCTTTGGGATGCCGTTCATGTCACTGGAGCCCTGGCGTGAGACCGTGGTGTGTGCTACCTCACGCTCAGGTTCGGTTTATTTACGGTGCTTGGGATTGTTTTGCCCTCGGGTCCGTCTCTGTTTTTGTGCAACGAGGACAGTCAACAGTCGCAGACGGGTGTTAAAAATTGTCCAGCTGTTACTTGACGGACTTCCTTCTTTCCAGTGTTTTGCTTCATTGCAGCTCATAAACGTCCTGTTTCCTGGATGGATTGTATTCTTCCACTGAAATGTGGAACACATATCGATTATGAGGCCTCTTGACTTCTGTCCATGACACAGAAGGTATTAGCTGGCCCACTTCTGCTATTAACAGCCTTGGAATCACATTAGTTGGACTTAAATATTCTTAAACATAGTAATCACTGTAACAGAACAGTTTAAGACCCCAGACCTTCAATTTCTTTATAACTACTGGAACTGATTGCCTCTAACCTCAATGTCTTGGATATTTTCCCCACATTTATTCATATAAACCTTTCGTCCATAAACCTATGATTTAAAATAAGAGGCGTACCTCTTTCTGCAAGACATCTTAATTCTTAAGTATATCATAAAAATTTAAAAGGAACTCTATTTAGGCAGAGGATTGAAAGCTTTTAAATTCTCTGACTCGATTTATTCCCCCATTTTTAGTAAGCGTATTATCCAGATCAGGGTCACAGGGGTCCGGAGCCTGTTCCTGAATCACCGGCTGCTAGGCTGTGAAACTACACCCTGGATGGGACAGCAGTCTGTCACAGGGTCTAAACTGGATTTATTTGTTTCTTAAAAGTTTGTACCCAGGGCTCAATGGAAGCTTATTCAGAAAGAACATATGGCCAACCGTGTTTGATCAAACAGGAGCTTTGCACTCACTAAAACTATTTTGAATTTCAAGCTGAACTCGAGTCCTGTGCTGCCAAAAGCTTGAATGGTAACAAATGCACAATCTCTTTGATCAGTAAAGGTTGTCCTCTCGAACCACTAGCTCAGTGTAAGTCAATCTCAGAAGTGTTTAATATTATGGTCTTGTTTAATGCAAATAAGTGTGGAATGTACTGTTTCAGGAAGGAGTGTGCATATAACCCAATAGCACAACTGTGCTGAATTCCATCCTCCAGTCTGAGATGTTTATGTGACCGCCATTTCCATGATGGATAACTCTGAGCAACATAGGGTGCTGGCGTGCACCTTAATGTCTTTTAAAAACCAAGTGATGATGATAGCTATGCCAGTCAAATAAGAAGAATAATACAGAAGAGTTTACTGAAATGCGCCAGGAGATATTATAGTGAAATAAAAAATGGATGCAGATGAAATGCAAGGAAGATCTGCCGTGTTGCTGGGGTGCTGTACTCCTTGTAGCCTGTGTGGTGCTTGATAGGGGGCTCTGTGGGAGGCTTGGTGTGGGATCATGTGTCCAGTTTGCACGTAGACAGGACAGTGCCACGCTGGTAGCGTGGAGAGGCCCCGCAGAGGCCTCGCTGGCCACAACTGTTGATGTTGGCCGGGGACCGGTGTGGAATGCGACGCCCCACTGATTGTTTCTCACTTGGTTGGGGTAGAGCCACCTCACTGGGTAGATGGCTGGGCCCCTGCAGGGCAGAGACTGGGTAGGGGGTTGCTTGGAGGTGCCCTTTCTAGAGCCATGTCCCCAGATAGGTTCTGAATCCACCCAATGTTCTGAACATCTTTCACTGAGTGGGGAGGCTTGGAAAAAAGATTACTTACACTGAAAGGAGCTTTCCTTTCCTATTATTTCCTTCTAACCAGGAACATTACAGCAAAGACTTCAGTTTGTATTTGTACTTATTCCAATGTACTGCAGTGTAAAAATGAACCACATTCTGCTCCATATCCAGAGCTCAACATATATGCATATGTGAAACATGCCAGTGCCAGTACCTGTTTTGGTCCTATTGGTTTCTAGAAGCAAATGGTGATTAAAAACATTTTAATGACCTAATTACCAAACAGTTAATGTGCTAATTTAAAAGGATTCATGTGTTTGTATTGAGTTCTTTTTCTAAATTTCCTATCACACATACATTTTGTTCCTTATTATACGTAGCAATTACAATGAGCAAGTTTATGTAAGAAGTGAAGAAATTAAAGCTATAAAGTTTAAAAAAGTTTTAATGGTGGTTGAACAAATTTGCCCACTCTAATGGGGTTGTTACTGTAATGAACTGTTACTGGGCTATTAACTGACCGACCGGAAGTGAACGAAGTCGTGAAACTGCAAATTCCGTTTGAACTTGGGCCACACGAGGCAAAGGCTGACAATGCAGGTCTTGGGAAGTGCTGCCACTGAGCGTCGCACTTGTACTTGTGCCAGTTTTGAATATTTACCTCACTTGTTTCAGCTTTGCTTGGACAGAACTCATTTTACCGGGACTTCTTGACTTGCATACCATTTGGAGTATTACTATATATGGCACATTGTATCAGAAATGTAAAAACTGGGAGCTTTAACACCAGTATACAGATGTGCAGCATATATGTATATATCATTTTTTTTTCTCTTAATCTCTTCCAGTAGCCCACTTACATTCAAACTGTCCTGGTTCCCCAGCCAAGAGATACAGAACATCCATGAGAACATCCAAGCAATGGATGAGATGCTAGGGGAATGTCTTACGCAGAAGGGGGGTGTGGATAGTAGGGAAGCAAAGAAGATGCCATGGCAGGATAAACTCCTCCGTGACATGTAGAGCCAAAAGATTGCAGAGGGGGCCAACATGAGGAGATCCTATGAACGGCTGGTAAAGACAGGACTGAAGGAGAGTGCAGAGACACTAATCGTGGCAGCACAAGAACAAATACTCAGCACTGGGTCAGAAGTTCCATATCAGGCAGGTACAGACTGTACAAAGAAGCCCGAGACAATCCAGCACCTAGTAGCACCTGCAAAATGCAGGCAGGGACAACGTATACTGAGAGGCACAACCAAGTGGCAGGGATCATATATAGGAATATTTGTAAGGAATGTATTGTGGACACTCCCAAGTCTAAATGGGAGGTACCAGAGAGAGTGGTGGAGAACAACAGAGCCAAGATCCTCTGGGACTTCCACGTCCAGACAGATAAACACGCACAGGCCATCTAACCAGATACAGTGGTAATAGTCAAGGAGGAGAAAACAGCAGTGGTGATAGATGTGGTGATTCTGGATGATGGCAATATCAGACAGAAGCACTTGGGGCCATGACCCATAAGCTGGAAAAGTGGCTCCATCAGATCCCAGGTATGACAACATCAGTCTCAGTCCAGCAAAAATACTGTGGCTTACCCTCAAATTCCTGGGCCTCTGGTAGGAGGCCTGAGTGTCAGGAAAGATACTACCCACAGGGGAAAGCCAGATGAGAAATTATTTTTTTATATATATCATCGCAGTTTTATTATTTATTCATTTAGTTTGTAGTGTTAAGTATGTACATGAAGAGACTACAATTTACCCTTTTATAAATGTGAGTAATTTTGTAGTTATTGTTTTTTTCTGACGCTACCGAGGTCCCTCTCCTAAGAAAACTGCTTAGTGTACTTTTTCTTATGCAACAGGGACAACCTCTGTGCTTTATATATGTTTCTGCATCGATAAAATTGTCTACAGTTTTCCACTGAATATAGTTTTTGTAGAATATTTTCATTTTGTAATACAAATAAAAAAACCAAAAGCCTTCTTTCAGTCAATGAACTGCTTTTGAGAGTTGGCGTAAGTTACAGAAGAGATGTGATTACCCTCCGTACAACTGTGCATGATTTCTTAGGGAACCTATGGAGATTAATGGAAAAAAGATAAAGTTTGGAAAAAGTATCATTTACAGATTCAGAACCACATTACTCTGGATATGTCAGCTCTGCTTTCAGGACTCGGGTAAATGTAATGGAGTTGTTAGGGAGACTTCAACTGGCCTGTTGCCAAAGCAAGATAATGTGGGATCATTTAAATTGCTGTTCGTATCTGCACTTTGTATCAGCTTTTAATGAAAGATGGATCTGATTCTGTCCGGGTTGAACGCTGCTGAGTCTGCGGAATATTTTGTTCTCTTACAGTCCCTGTTCTGTTAGCACAGAATGCTGTGAAGAATGCTTCTCCAGCTCTTTTAAGTCCAAAGCACTGTCCAAATACTTTAAGAAATCTAAAGAAAAAAAGCTGCAGCAATAACACTGATATTAGTTGTTAAAAGTCAAATAGCTGTTACTTTTGAGACCATAGAAACAAGTATTCTTACAAATCCTGCATTATAGACTCTCACATAAACTGAATATGTCAGTGTAGAACTATAGACATAAGTCCCTTTGTTGTGCTTTTCTATGATGATGATGATGATGATGATGATGATGATGATGATGATGATTATTATTATTATTATTATTATTATTATTATTAGCTGAGTTAGCAGGTGCTTCCTAGGTCAAATAGATGTTGCAGTGGAAAGGTAAAAAGTAGTAATACATTGTAGCACCACATTTTTGTACCGTTGAAGTGGCTGTGTTTAGTATATAAGTATTATGATTGCTGTAGGACAGGCAAACACCATAGAGTGGTGCACCCACCAGTCATAGTCAAGTGTAAAGGGAAAAAAACATAATATATATCATCAGACTTTAGTACTCTTACATCACTGATGTATAACAGCCCTGTGTGTATGTGTCATGTAAAATTTCTTTTTAATTTTCACATTCTGTTTCTGCATATTGTCTTATTCAGTGGATGTTCAAAGTACATTAGAAGAATATGGAGACTTCACACACACTGAGTTAGATTCAAACCCACTTTCAAGCTGTGAGGCACCTGTTCTACCTGCTGTGCCCCTGTACTGTCACTAACAAACACATTCCTCAGACAGGGCCCTCTCCAAATCTACAGCTAAGGTTTTTGTATTTTATTTATATTAGATGCAGGTATAGTTTGTGTTTATCTAGGTTGCAGTCTCATTATTAACACTTAGCCTGTAATGTGCTAACTGGTGTCTGATGCATTTGTCCACTTAGTTTCCATTACAGCCCTTTGTATCCTTTAAAATATATTTGCTTTTAGTGTAAAAATCTACATATGACAGGAAATTTGTCTAGTCGCAAAATAAGAATATTTTACACTTTGGGTTTTATGATTATAGTGATCATCCTGCTCACCAGTGATCCTACATTAATGTGTATTAAACAGAGTAGTAAAATATTGTGAATTTAATTATATAAAGCCACAAATTTTATGTATAGCCTTCCCACAGACATTGTCACAGAGCGGGGCACTTTTTAAAGACAGAAACAGATTTTGTTCATTCACAGGGAAGGAAAAGTGATTGAAATTTTAACTGGGTGTCCTTGGAAGGCCCTGCTGTTGTCAGGGTCCTCTCACAAATTAAGGGATGTGTTGTAAAATATAATATAAACGTGATGCAGAAATCTTTATGCAAGAAAGAGACAAATCTGGCCTTAATTTTCACCTTGGACTGTAATTAAATTTTACCGTTTGGATCAATAGAAATAAACTGAGCTAAGAGTGACTAAAAAAGCATAATTTATTCACTTATTAGATACAATGAGCTTTATAGAGATGTTCATTTGTATGGGACAGCTGGTGGGCTACTGGTTAGAGCTCGCCTGACGGAGCCAAGTTTGAATCCCGTCTCCAGTTGTAGTACTCTTGAGCAAGGTACTTACTCTAAGTTACTGTATAATGGGTAAAATTATTGTATGTAGTCTAATATTGTAACTTGGTGGAAAAAATCATCAGCTAAATTAATAAATGTAAATGTATGGTCAGATAGACTCTGAAGTTCAACTACAAATTGTGTTTCAACAAACCAGGAATAAATTAGGCCTGGAAGGTCTACAGTGTGTGCAAAGTTGTGCACCAGTGTCTAGAAAAGTCCACCTCAAGTCTACAGCCTCTCTGAAACAATACAATGAGCAGCAGAAGCCCCTGGGCCACAGTCACATGGCATCAGCCATTAATTCCCAGGCCTAATTTTCAGCATTTTTCTGCAGTTCTCATTTCCATTTCTGTTTAAATGTTTACTATGTGGACCAAAATCTTTAATGACAAAGAGGGATTTTTATTGTGTGCTCATGGGAGTCTGGGAATGGAAGTGAATGAACGTTAAACAGAATAATTTGGAGACAAACTGTGACAATGTGTTATTGTTTGTTCCAAAAATCATTAGTTTTATGATGCATTTTTGTGCTCAACTATTAGTACAGTATAACACAGATTTTCCATATTTGTAAGTATTTTGTTACATTGACATTTAACCCTTTTTAACCTACATATGAAACTTTTATAGTAAAAAGGCAAGTACTGCACATTCTCAGAAATAATGCAGTAATATAAAGGTGTGCTAAGATTCTTGTTCCACATTTTTAAAATCTCCAGACCTTGCTTACATGACAACAAATATAATTTCAAAAGCATTTTTATAGTTTTATACCTTTAATGCAATTGTAGCAATTGCTTTTCCTGAGTAACTTATCGGGAGTTTAATTTTTTTACATTTATTTGTCACCAAGCTAACCTTTTTTCATTTTTAGCTGGACCAAATACAAGGTTAAATTATATGTTGAATAACGTGGCAAATTTATTCAAAACACAATGAATGTTTCGACATTAACGGCAACATAGTTTATATGGATACATAATGGCTACATAGTTGTTGGTGTATTAATTTACGGAATGATAAGTGAAACAAACTGACAGGACACGTCTTGGAATTATGATGAAAAGCTTATAAAGGCTGAAGGGGAGTGTTCAGTCCAGCTCAGTCTGGGTGATTAAACTTAGTAAAACAATAATACAGTGAAATTTCCAGCTAGATATAATAACCAGCTCTCCTAAAACTGAGGCATCTCCTGCTTCTCACGGTGAAGGATGCTGGCTGGACAGGCATGACTGATGCTGCCAAGCAGGACAATTTGGTAAGCTTGGCCTTTGTGTGTGCGTTACCTTGACTCCAGGACCTACGACATTCCTTCCCCTTCAATGTGGACTTTGGGTCCTATTAACCTGTCCCTGATAGTTTGTTTTTACATGCCTGTGCACTCGCTGCCACGGCCTCGTATAAGAAGGTGAGAGGAATGTGGCCAACTGAGTTGCACCACAATGGAGGACAAGGAGAGATTCCATGGGGGGTGTCTGCAGCCCAACAGGGCAGTAAGGGGAGAGGGGATGGGGGTAGCCCAAATATTCGCTCAGTCGATGTGAAATGTTTTTAAAATGCGAAACTGACCCCTTTAAAAATACACTGTTCACAGTGTTCCCCTGCACTCTCTAGGTTTTCCTAACATAAGCAACAATGTAGTCCTCTTATATTCGCTGAGGTTTCTATATACATATATGACAAATATGTTTCTTATATTAAAATTTAACCTAATATTTAATAACCTCTTAAAACAAAATAAAAATGAAAAAATAACATTTGTAAACTTTTTCTGGGCCTCTTTTCTGCTATGGATCTTGCCAAAAGTCAGATGTAATATATTTTGTGACCCAGAATATTTAAAAGTTGTTAGGTGCGCTTACTGGCACCAGGGTAACTTGTTACCACGTTATTTGATTCAACATCCTGACCGTCCTGAAATCTATATGTTATGAAAACATGCGCAGACAGCATTATTTGCCGAGGTGTGTTTGGTGCAAAGCCTCGGTCAAAAAGTAGTATCGAGATTTTGGCCGATTCCCACAGAGACGAGCTTTGTCAGTCCCAGCAGTCCGACATGATCCCAAAGATGTCCTGGTACAAGAACGTTGTCCAGCGAGAATTAGAAGAGCTGAAAAGGCGATCGTGATGTCCTGAAATAGACCTGAATGTCTGTAGAACATTTAGGAACAGCTAGTGAGCTGTCAGGACATCATGGATTTGGGGAAAGATAGAGAGCTGAACCTGAACGCGCTTTATTGTTCTGAAATAAGTGTTTAGAGGAACTAAATGAACGCTGTGATGATTTTCCTGTTCAGATGTGTTGTACTTCAGTAACACTGCCAGTACTTAACTGAGAAACTTGGAAGGAAGCAAAAATAAATGCAGTTCACCATCAGTCCCAGCATTTCCAGACATTTGAATTTCTTATTCATCGACTGTGATCTGAATGGAGGCTACAATGGCACATATTTAGTTCTTTTCTTAATCAACAGACTTAGTCTTCCACTGACTAATTCTCGAGAGTCCGCTCAGGATCCATGTGAAATGGTGGTTTCTCCAATGTCGGTCGCTTAGTATAACACAAAATTGGCAATAGTTAGAGAAAATGTGGTGGAAAAAATAATTGAATCATTGGAGAGCAATCAAAAAATCTGAATTCCCTGACAAAGCTTGTTCCGTTCTGCCTCTTTCCAACAAGTTCCGGTTTGGCGAATGCTCTTTATTATTGAACTGGCTGAGTTACCTGGCGCTGCCTGGGTCAGAAAGTGGAAAGGTAAATAGTAATAACACATTATATATCACTGAACTGTTTTACCCTTAAAGTGGTGCATTCAATACATAAATATTGTTAGTTCTGTTCAACAGGTGGACCACAGAGAGCGACACATCAATCACAGTCAAGTGGAAAGTTGGAAATGAGAAAAGTAATAACAGAATATATATCACCATACTTTATTCATACTTTATTAACCTTTCATTAGTAAAGTGTCTACATCCGTGTGTGTGTGTGTGTGTGTGTGTGTGTGTGTGTGTGTGTCATGTACAGCTCTCTCTCACCAAATGTGGGTCTTTCAGCACCACCTCTCGTCACCAGTTCTTGTTGTCAGTGTGTGTGTGTGTGTGTGTGTGTGTGTGTGTGCATGTGAAGTGGCCCATTTGTCTTCATTTTGACAAATAACCTGCGAACTGCCTGGAGGAACACTTCACTAATGTGTGTAGCTCTGTGTTTGTGTGTGTGTGTGTGTGTGCATGTGTGTGCATGTGTGTGTTTAACTATGCAAAAACCTCACTTAGGGTGAGAAATACCTCTGTGTGTCACATTTCAAGACTGTGGTTTGGAAAAACAAAGCCTAAGCATAAAGTGCAAACAAACAAACAAACAAAAACATGGACAGACGGACAGAGATTGAGCTTTAGAGATATAGAGATGCATTGGGAGACGTGTGGGAAGAGGGGCAACAGCATGCTCTCACTTGAGTTTATATAAACTCATCAAAGACTGCTTCACAGCAGTAAAACTCTTGTGTAAAGCCACATGACGGCCAAAGTTATGAAACCCAAAGTCAAGGGAGAGGGATGTTTTATAGCAGATTTGAGTGTCAGTTAGAATCACTAGGGTGACCTGCTTTGCCAGTAAAGAGGGAAATAAACTCCAAGGATAGCATGTGATCTCAAAAGAAATGCAAATCAAAAACAACTAAAAAAGAGGTCTTATCACACTGTCAGATGATTAAAAAACTGGGTGTGAGAGCAGAAACATTGCCAAGGGAAGGAAGTCATTCCCAAGAGGATGTTATGATGACAGAAACCCAATTTTGCTTTAGACTCACAAAATGTGAACTTCTCAAAACTCCGTCCCTCAAACTGAATAAAAATTTATTTTGTTTTCCCAGTGTTAGCCACCATGCACTTCAACTTATTCTCTACTTGTCTGTACCCATTTTTGTCCTCCTATGTTCCCTTATGCACAGGACAAAAGTGTTGCTCCATGCAAAATCAGTTTACTGAGTTTTCTGAATTGTCATTGTTGTTAAGATGACTCATCTCTTTCCGTATGAAACAGTCAGTCTGTTTGTCTTCCTCTTTTTCTAAATGCTTGTCCAAGTCATTTTTGCTGTGGTCTGGAGCCTATCTCTCAAGCACCAGGTAGATCCTGTATAGTATCCTGGTCTACTGCAGACATTGTTCCCCCCATTTTCATGCTCCTTTTTATATTAAACTGTCATGAAGATCTTTGTAAGCCTGGCGTTGGTTTCGTTTTTGTGCTCCGGCCTTCTCTTTAACTCTTTAACTTGCTTCATTTCAGGGATTTACTCTTTTTTGACTGCTCATGGTTGGTTGGCTACAATTGTGGTGATGAATTCTATTTGCTTTTATCCCTCTAGCACCATTTCCTTGTAAGTCCTTGACGAATTGCTGCCTGTGTTTGTGTACATTCTCAAGGCTACTGTTGCAGTGATCTTCAGCTGGTCTGCTTGCCCTAGATACATACGAGACAGGGGGAGCTGCCAGCATTGTGGTTGTGTGGTTGGTCCTGGGCCTGGTTCCCATTGTCTCATCAGCTGCATTGTGCCATTTCCATCTCTGTCGGCTGTTTCATCCATATGTTCTCACAAGTTTTCTAAACTCAGATTTTTCGTGTGAGCCATGGTGGTGATAATATTCTGCAAGGATGTGTGGTCTGGCTTCTCTCTCACAGAGAAAGGATTTCTTGGCTGTCTGCTCTTGCTGCCTCCATCACGCCCTCTTTCCAATCTGCCCACTGCTTGGCCAGGAATCACCAAACAGTGCTTGGTTATCAAGGGGTCTTCTAACTGGTCACACCAAAATAACACTAACACTTTTTCAAAAGGCTTTAGGTCACAGAAGCAACAGTCCCTGCTGATTAACCTGAGTAGGTTTTTGAGTTGCTTTAATTTTTCTAAGTCAGTTTTCAGGATGTCCTCTCCTGAGCCATCTCTGCAAGGCAAATACACTCACAAGATCGTCCCTTATTCCTGCAAATATGCATTTAATCTGACATAATTCAAGTTTCGTGTTAAGCACACTATTACATTAAAGTAAATTATTCATTTTACTGGAGCAACAGTAATGCCCATTATTTTCCAGGTTTTAATGAAAGCTCAGTAATGATGTTTACCTTCAGTGTCCAAACTGACATGCAACAGATGAAGATCTTCGCATTTAAGAAAGAGACCAGTTTCAAACTTTAATCATCTCTGTAGTCTACCGGACTATATATCTTTGGGGTTCTAGAATTACAATCTGTTTAAGATGGTCTGCAAACTATGGTTGTATGCTGGGAAAAGAGAGAATTTAATGTCAGAAATGAAACAGTACAAATGTACTGTGTCGTTTTCTCAACCAAACCAGTTTGAGTGTCGTCTAATTCTGGAGAAAAACTAGAAGTGGCAATAACAGACGCCCTGGCAACAGCTACAGACGTTAGCACGTCTTTGAACTGCAGTGAAAAGCAGTAAAATGAAAATCCTTTTAAATTCTTTCCAAAATTTCTCTGAAATATTAAATTACACCTTTCAAACTTTACCAGCATTGCCATCGGTTCAATAGAGGTAACAGCCACAACGGTGTTATCATTATGTAATTGTCACGGAACAATTATACTGATATTTGTGCTCATGATTTTAGCTCTACATAGTGCTGGGCCTAAAATAGTCATGTAAATGAAGACAATATAGCCAAAAATACACTATAAAAATATGATTTTATTCATCAGTCCACGTAAACTAGCCGGGCAGAACTATCATCTCAGTGTTCAGGCCACATTTTTTGATGTTTTACTGGGGCATCAGTTTATGTTTATGTTTACATTAATGGACAAGAGTGCTTGCAGTATATTTTCATGATCTTAGTTACTTGCTAACCTTTTAATGTGAATTTATAGGAAAATTAGGTATGCGGCAATTTATTTTTATTGACTGGGTTGGAAAATGGTGCACAGTTTGGGCTGTTAATGAGACCGTGCCATTTAATCCAATTTACTCTTTCTTAATTTAATGTAAATGTTGGACTTTTACTGTGGAAAAGTACATACAAATATTTTTTGTACACAGGCAGCGGAAATACTGATTTAATGAGTAAGTGATTGATCAATTATGCAGCTCACATGTCCCATAAACATAAAAACTACTTGAATGGCTAAAAACAAGTTATTATTGGGTATGTCCGTCAACAAACTGAGGCTGCAGTTCGGAGGCTCCAGTTTGGACACAGGGCACAGTCTATAAGGAATGGTCAAAATTCATGTGTTCTGAATTATCTGCCTTTTTATTTGCCAGCTTGTTCTTATTTTTTGCTATAAAACCAAATGTATGTTTTGAACTGAACATTATAAAGGAGGAGTGAATCCTGTTTTTTAGTAGTGGAAAACTGGGAGTTTTGTTCATTAGAAAGGAAATGATTCTTTGCAAGATATTTATTTTTAAGTCCCAGGTCAACAAATGAACCAATTTTATGTTTCCGTGTATCTGACCACATCCCGTACACATCCTGGTCTGAACAAGAAGGAAGAAAAATTGATGAAAGTATATGCTGCCATTTCATATAAACCATTGTGACTGTTAAAAACAGTGACCGTGCAAAATGAATGTGCAGCCAAGAGGAGGTAATTCCTGTTTCAGAAGCTCAGCTAATGGCACGAGAACCAGAAACTGAATAAAAGCAATATGTAATATGCTGGTCCCAAATAGATTTTCATTACTTTAAGCCAAAACACCTCAGAATGATTCTGTTGATACTTTTCAAAGAAATGTATATCTTTGCGTTATTTACTGTTTGTGAAAGACTTCATTGAAACCCATTAAATTGGCAGACTGTTCATAAAAATGTAAATATATGTTTCACACACTGTTTTATGCGGTCAACAAGGCCCCTTTTCAAGATGCAGGTCAAAAACTTTTTCCATTACTTCTTCCAGGCTTTTGATGTACAAGAGCTTTTTCATGCTTTGTGTTTCTTCTAGAGTCTGATGACAGAATAACTGCAACAAAATATGTTTTGAATAATAATTAACCTAGAAGCAAGAAATCTGTAAGTGTAAGATATGAAATACCACTTAACACAGGGATGCGTCATATACTAAGGTGCTGACTGCTTTGATAATGTGAAAAGATATATAATACAAGGGGATATAATGAATCCCAGCAGAAGAATCCACATGTACAAACAAACATGATGTGAAGTATCTGCTGCGCACATGGAATGTTGCAGCAGGTGGCGTAGTGTTTAGGGTCATTCGCTTGCAATGTGAAGGCGTCTGTTCAAATCCCTACTTTTGCTCCCATCAAGATAAGCGAGGTACAATTTGAGTAAAAATACCCTGCTGTTAAAAAGCTTAAATCACCGTATAGTTGCTCGTGCAATATTGTAAGTTAACTTAGAGGAAGATTTTGGCAAGACAAAGGTTAAAAATAATGGCTGTTGGCCATTGACCCAGAGCAGCAAACTCTATGAAGACACAAACGTCATGGGAATCTATGAGAGGATGTGATCCGGAGGTTTCTGCAGGGTGTCACAGTATGGAATAAACCACCTTTAGTTTACCGAAATTTCCAAGACTTTTGTCTGCTGTTTCACCAGTGATGCCCAAAAATAACCTCTTCCAACAGCAAAGCAAACTTAAATTTAAAAAACTGCAGCATACTAATGTGAACCCTATAGAAAATGAAGGGCATTCTTGTCACTGTTTCCCTTGTACACATTTGCATTATAAACACAGCAAGAAATTTGTATTTCACATTAATTTAAGGAGGGGCTGCAAGCATCAGACAGTACGGAACACACAAAGACATCTTGACTGACTGACAGAAAAGATGAAAACAAATAAATGGAGTCTCTGAGATTTCTAAAAGTAAATTCTAGAGGAACAGTTTCCACATGGTGGAATGGAAATTTCATGAGTCTGACCTTCACTAAATCTGTTTTATGTGTGATTTATCAGACACTTTTTCTTTTGCTTTGAGTTTCCTGTCGATTTTAAGCTCGGGATCTTTCTCCCTGCTGCTCTGTGTCTTTTATTCCATGGCAGATGCCATTTTACAGCAGTTTTGTGCTGTGTTGATTGTCCAAGACCTTTTCCAAAGGTTTTGTTCGTCGGTTTCCTGCTGTTTGGCAAATTGTCTTTAATAGATAGGTCTCTTTCCATGTGTCAAATAATCTTTCAGGCGATTCTTTTCTGATTTTTTTTTTCGTGGCTGCAGTATCACAAATGTCTTTCTTCTTCCTTAACTTTAGAATATTTCTTTTTTATTATGAATTGGATTGTATATTAAAAATACCATATTCTGAAAGGTGGCTTTTGAAAAATATGTTAACATATGTTCCCTCTATGCTTTATGATCCCACTGTTACTTGCTGTCTTCATATGTGATTAAATAACATAAAGTAAATAATCTTAATTCATAAATGTAACGGGGTTATAAAATACACGTTATAACTTTTTTTTTGCAGTCTGTGTAGTCAGTCATAACTTTTTAAACACAACTTTTAACTGAAGTTTTAAATATTCACGTTTAGCAGTGAGATAGTAGTGTTACATACTGTCGGATCTAAGTCAGGAGTTTCCATTCACTATAACATATATAGAGCTTATGCTAATTTTTTGCATTCAGTGGCTTCTATCATGCCATTTTATAGAATTCCTTTTCTTTCTTCTGTTTTTCAGAGTTTGCATACAAGAATATAGCAATATGACTACTTGTAGTTGGATATGCTGCTGAAATTGGAATATATGATTGTATATTGGAACAACTGACTTTGTGTCCACATGTTGGTCATTTTAGTGAGTTTTTCCAGTGATCATTGTTTAACAAAAGGACTTTATATCACTCCTGTGGCAAACCAGAAAAAAACAAGCAATGGTCCTACTTCCTTCCTTGTGATCTTTTGAGCTCCTTGAATCTGCAAATAATTCACTGCAGTGAAATTTTCTACACGTCTTGTTCTCATTTCTGTGTATTGGGAATGTCTGCAGTACAAGTAGTGTGAACATAAGTGATGCATTTATGAACGAGAACATGTTTTACCCCAGTGTAGATGACAGTTGTAGAGAACCAAACTGAAGAAGAAGAATTGTTGGTATTGTTGACTCTGTATTGAATTTTACCTTGATAAAGTTCATTGGTAACTTGCTGTTTTATCAGCATTTTCTCCAAAACCTTAAAGGAGTTTCTCAAATTTTGTGGTACTTTAGAGTCATGTCCATTTCTTGTTGCTGCCACAAATACATTTAATAATATTTCTGTCCTACATCTGTGCACAGTTCATAGATATGTCTGTTCAGCTGTAGATATGTCCGTCAAGAAAAAGCACGAATAAAAATATATTCTATATGCTATATAAATGTAATTGTGTGTGGCTACTTACAATGGACTGGTGTGCTGCCCGGAGTGTACCCTGCCTAGTTTACTGCCCTGTGGTTTCAGGACAGGCTCCAGACTGCCACAAGCCTACATACACACTCCGAGCGGTTTACAGTCTCCAGTTCACTTGAAACATGTGTTTGGACTGTGGGTGGAAACTAGAGCAGATGAAAGAAACGGCACAGGTGCTGTGAGAGAACTTCTGTGGCAAGGTGTTGCATAAAAACAAAATAAAACAAAAAATGGAAACAAAAAAAATGCACAAAGAAAACAACAGTAAGAGAAATAGAGAAGAAGAAACATGTAAGTATGTAAGGCATAAGCGATTTGGATAGGATAGGATTTATTGAAGTTTGCCGTACAAAAACTAGATACATAGGACACGTCTGAATAAATAAATAACAAAAGCAAGAGAAAAATCAAGAATCAAGAATCATTTATTGTTGAGCACCCTTATACAACTGGTGTAGAACGGAGCATGAAATAAAGATCCTCGGGTCCACTGTGCACAGAAGAGGGAGGAAAGTTAGGAGAATGACAATAAATAAACAAACAAACAAACAAATAAATAGTCAATTGTCAACGGCTCCTCGTGTGGTCTTGTGAGTTGTATGGTAAGAAGGACCCCTAGAAATGGTTCTTAGTGCACCTAAGTCGTATAACCTGATGGCTGAAGAGCTCATGGTGCCACTGTCTGTGATGGACTGTAGCTTCCTCCTCAATCCTGGCTTCTGCCAGAGCTTCCATTTTTGTACATCTTGGACCTAAACATGCATCTGAAGTGCTCCTTAAGAGTTCTGATATTCTAGAATTTGGAATTTTCCACGTTTGGTCAAAAAATAGGTGACTCTTTAGTGACTCGGTAATTGCCGTATTTATTATTAGGAGCTGTATCTGCAATCGCTACATGTGAAATCAGTCCTTTTTTATGGAGATCTGGAAACATAAAGAGATACTGTTGAAGATCATCTGTGACATAAGATTCAACTGAACCTTCCAGTTTAGCAGTTGGTGCTGCTCATGAGGGGAGGGGAGCCTTGTTTGTGCCCTCTGAATGCTGGTGTTGCTAGGTGTTACAGTAAGAAGGGGCACTGCCTGAATTGTACTGTTTGATTTGGCACTCGACCATCAGCTGCTATTAAACAGTGAGATCCAACAGATGTCATAAACATCACTCCTCAACCTGGAACACAAAGCTGGGCATTACAATGAGAATGGAGGTATTCTAGGAGCAAAGAAAGAATGAACCGTTTGACAGCCAACAAACACTTGTTCCTCTGGGTGATTCATGAAGTACAAATGTTTCCCTGACAGTTTCAAAGTAATCCTTGGCTCTGTTGCAGTAGAAGAAACAGCATGAAAGTGTACGTTTGACACATTGTCTATGTGCTTCAAAGGTGGTTTCCAAGGCTGTAATTTGGATTTGGAGAAGTACAATGACTATTGGGTACAAATTTACCATTGGGCAAATAATCACTTTCATGCAGGATGTGTGGTTTGGTGAAAGGGCATTATGAGGCTGTCCATTGCTGACAGGTTTTTTTTATTTTTCCCCTGTGGACATGTATCAAGAAGAGATGAACAGCAGGTCTGTTCACTGCCTGGTACTGAGGTCATACTATGGGAAAGGGGAAGAGAAAGGGCTGATTATTGAATGGAATATCACACCTGGTTCTTCGGCGCTTAAGCTACATATCTTTTAACACTTGGGAACTCATTGTTAGATATGAGGCACATGTCTGATCACATCATTCACAGCATCATAATTCTGGACACTGGCAGTGTTATTTGAAACTCAGAGCATTACTTGTTCTTCCTTGTTTTTTTTTTTCTTAGAAGCTTGTCTCATTTAAATTTCAAATATCATGGAACTAAGAGAGGAGGAAAAAAAACTGTTCATGCAAAACCCCAGAACCCAAGTTTGACACACAATCTGGCTTAAATTACCACGGTGGTATCAGATCTGTGTGTCTATTTATTTTTATGATAACAAAAAAGTTAGTGAACTGAGCTTGATAAACCAGCTATTCAAGAAAAAAGTCTTTAGTAGTAACAGTAATGTTGTCAAAAGTTTAAGAATAAGCAGTATAAGGCCATCTTATGATTTTGAAATGTTTCTTGTGTTTTTGTTTTACATAAGACTAAATGAGTTTGATCATTTTAAAATGCGATTCATGATTTCACAGTACCCCGTATTAGGGTGCATGACTGCTGCTTTTAGAATTTGCATTTTGTTTGCTCCCTCGCCTCGCCAACACTCGAAATACAAGGTGATGTGACATGTCACCAAGTTACTTCAGTATAGAAAAAAGAGCTCAGACTGCACAAAAACCAGACCATACTATGGCCCTCATGGAACACCTTTTTGGACTCCTGCTGTATATCATCACCTTAGTTTCTTTAACCAAGGCCCATAAAGGTGATTTAAATAAGCATTAAAAGAAAACACACTTTTCAAACATCAAAAATCAGTGCCTGTCATCCAGCTTCAAGAATACTGAAAAAAATGAAGCAACAAAAGGAATTTAAAAGTGTGAAATAGTTCTCAACAAAGGCACTTCTCTAAAAGAAAGGATCCAGCATTATGAATATGTAACAGAATGATACTGTGGGTAAAGGTGAGTTAGTTATTAGTGTGACACTATTTGCTTGCACATCACAGTATCTGTATGTATCTACAATATGTTTATTACTGTTTTTTGTGTGCAGTAGAGTTGTTTAATAAAACAGTAGTCATGTGTTACCTAGGCACCAGCAGTGAGTGGTTTAGTAGTTGAGATGTGGGACCATAAGGTGCCGTATGCAGTCATTCAATTGTGTTCTTTTGACAACACATGTCAAGCTGAGTCTCCAAGAGACACTCCCCTGATTGGAGGTTTTTATTGTGTTTACTCTATTTCCCTGGTGATATCACAAACCCTTGGCTCCCAGCATGGGCTCAGTTCTTTGCAAACTCACTCAACACCTGTATTTCAGCTTGACATCATTGGAATGCCATGCCACGCAAAGCAAAGCAATCACGTACGACAAGCAAACAGCCAACTTTCTCACTTCCCGGCCTAACCCAACCCCTGGATGACTTTCCACAAGATGATCGACATTTCTTTGCTTTACTTTTGTCCATCACCTTCCTGGTCTCTAGGTGTTGCTTTTATGTCCTTGGTTGTAACGGACAGCCTGATATGTCCTATCAAACCTGCCCTACAAAGAAGCTGAGCAAATTTGTGCAATACATCACACATGTGTCACGGAGTTGTCTAATATTGTGTTTAAAGTCAAGCTTTGGGTACCTATGTGGAGTGGTGACACCGTGATCTAGAGAAACAGACTTAAAACACACAGGGTCCCTGAATGGGGACTTTTTGCAGTCTTTTACACCTATATATTTAAATTGGTCCTGTGGGGTGTGCTGTTGCCTCACAGCTTCTGGATTTTGGGTTTTGGTCCTGGGTTTGAATCGGTCTGTGTGAAGTTTGACCGTTTATTCTGTATTTTGGTTATCCTTTGAGTACTCTGGTTTCCTCCCATAATCCAAAAGAGTTGACCTTCAGGTGAATTGGTCACTCTAAATTGCCATTAGTGTGTGTTTACCTGGAGAGGGACTAGTGTCTTGTCCAGTATGTACCCTGCTGTGTACCCTGTTATGTCCCTTAGGCTATTATCATAATTCTAGGACTTCTGTGACCCTGAACTGGACAAATGATACCAAGCAATAAATAAATGAAATATCCTGCAGCATAAATGAAAAATTAAAAATTAAATGGAAAAAAGCATTTGCAGTGCAACTTATTAATAGCAACTTAAGATGCTTCCATTGTTTTCTTGATTTTCTGTCTCTGTAAAGCCGTGGTTGTCACACTTCTGAGCCCTACTGCAAAATGTGACGCAAGACACGAATAGGGAGCTCATCAATAGTGGTTTTCGGTCCTCTTGGATACGTGCAAACCAGCAGCTGCAAATAAGAAAAGGACTCTACAGCGCTTGGTAGAACATCTTAGATCTTCAGAGTGTAATAGCTACAGGCCACATTGCCCAGCTATAACGTAGACTTCTGAGCAAACACAGCATTCATGTACATCTTGCAATCACAATCTGTCTCTTACAAAAGGAGTGCAATGTAAACATAAACATTACCCTTTACTACCTGTGTTGTTGTAAACATGGGTCGTTTCTAACTAAACACTGCAGACAGAAATTTCTCCCATGTGAAGGTAATCAAGACCTTAAAGACCTTGAGTCTTTGGGCCATATTAAATGCACACCATGCATCTGGAACTGATTTGGAACTGAAGCCCTGTGTGATGGGTTGTGTGTCCACCTGCAGAATGATGCCATCCGCTGCTTGTTTGATCAGGACGAGGAGGAGGAAGCAGATCAGGTTGTGTTTACGGTTACAGCAGCCGCTGGCGTGTCTGTTACTCATGTACAAGCTTGAAGAGATTGAGCTGTTTTCCGTAACACACGGTTTCATCAACGGGCACCCTCACCTGTGCGGACGTCATCAGAAGTGACTAGGTAGGTCCTACTGTAGTTCTACAAGGATCCACCTAAAGGCCGCAGCATTCCATCTCAATGCCAAATCGATTATGCTTGGCTGTTAGCCTTGTTGCATGCATAAGAAGAAAAATGAGAGATAAATCCCCCTTAATCGTGGAAGAATGAGCCAAAGGTCCTCTTCGTGTAGAAGATATTGCACAATGTAACTGAAATGATTTATTAGTTTTAACGTCAATGCAAATGCAATGAAACACAAAAGTGAGTTCACATAAAAAATAAAAATGAACTGCAAGTCTAACCTGGAAATGGGAGTGACCTACAAGTGCTTTTGTTCAGCATTTCTACAAAAGAGCACATATTTCACTTGTCAGACACAGTGAATATGTTGTTATTTTTTGCTGAAAGGTGCTAGCAGTTAATCTCCCAGGAACACATTCCTTTTGGAAAAGACACAAATGTCCTTGCTTTGAAAGGTTATTCCGAAAAGGAATTTAAAGGAATCGTCTTGATTTATACTTCCCCATTATTACCAGTTAATATCCCCCTCAATTACTGGACTGATTGGGGAAAATCACTTATAAATCTCTGCCGTGTGTTGCGGTGGGCTTACAGTGTGAGAGCGCAGAGCTAACTGCCATTCCTGTTGTCTAAGTAACCAGTGTCCAGGCCACAGCTCTGCACTGTAACATACAGTACTGCACCGTATCCTTGGGAACGGTGGAAAGAAAAGAAGAAGAATGCTCAAACAGAGCAATAATCTTCAGCTGGCATACGCATCTGGTTCCATACAAACAGGGATTTCACTGAAACTGCAGCCTGTGCCCAGGACCTGGAATACTGGCTTGCAGTATGTGAGAAATGATTGGAATTTTTGCCAGTGTTTACATGCCTGCTGGGAGCATAACACCTCTGACTTTCCAAAAACTCTTAAACATCCAATCTGTTTGGGACAAGAAGATTGGGAAGTATATACTCAGATCCAGGTTCCATCGCAGTAATGATTTAGTCTTTGTTATATGTTATCTGACAGCAATGCGTATTCAAGCGATCAGCCCATGTCTACTAATAGCGACAGGCATTTTATTATGATTCTAAGCAGATTATTGCATTTGCACGTACAGCTTGTGCTACCAATGCAGTCGCAGCTTTTATGCTACATCAGACAATATTAATGTATGAGCATATAATGCTATAACATGATGAAATGTCAGGTGTCGTAAATACAGTATTTCTCATTGAAAAGTACAATTTACTTAAAAAGTTAACATGGCCATCTTTTAATTTTTTACTTTATTTACACCATGTACATAAGTTTATGACTAAATGAGCCGTGTTTTCATTTAACCGCAGTGTGTTCGTCTTTTTACATATTTCCTCTTTCATTTCAATGTTCTTCATTTTTCACAGATCACATACCTGCATATTTTGTCATTTTTAAAACAGTCAAGGATACAAACGATTTAAACTGGCATTTCTTCTAAAATGTCATAATGGAACTGAAATGCACTTTATTCTTTACATCTTGTGTCAGTGTGAGCACCAATGATGTTGTGAATAATCATACTATTTTTCCCAAATGCCAGTGTTATTCTTTTTCACTGCCGCTGGAATATTCAATAATATCATCACTGTTCCTTATATTTGCTGTCGGTTCCATCATCAATTCTTGGTAAAAAGAAGTCATTTTCCTCAGCTGTATTTTAATACAAGGGTTTCGTCTTGTGCTGTTGTCCGGTTTACTTTACACCTACCTAGACCAATTTGTAGATATTTTTAGTGCTGCTTTGTTCAAACACAGTGTGGATCAGCCTTTGTGCAGAAGGAAAACTGATCAGCTGCTTAGTCTAACTCTCACCAAGAACTCTATGCATCGAAATGTTAGCAGGTATTGCAGAATAGTTCTACAATCCCTTTCCTCCGGGCCACTACTAAAGCCGGTTTCCAAAGGAAACACCAGCGCAAGCTTCAATATCAATTTTGGCAGCCACAGTATTCAAGGGGAATGTTACTAAGTAATAGAAAAAGTGCCACTTCATTATTTCATTATTACAATTTGCATGGTGCAAATTCCATATCTTAAATCAAATCTTCTCATTTCAGAGAAGCCAGTTTCCTCTAGAGGGTGCCAGTGTAATAAATGTGTTTATGCAAAAAAATAACATTTTTACAAGCTGAGGATTAAAAGTAATAAAGAAATAGTTTTTTTTCACTGCACAGAAAGTTTCGTTTTCTCTATGAAGGTGTCTAATGATAGCTAAGTTTAAGCAGGTTCACACAGTACCTTTCTCGATTAGACAGCTAGTAGACTTTTTGAGTTGTGTCATATCACCATACAATGATAATGGTAGGATGGATAGAATAGATTCAAACCATATTAATATAAGCACTTATAATGGACTACTTTACGCTGACATGTTAAGAACTTCTGAGAGCAGGGGTGTTATCTTGTTTGGAGCGTTTGACCAGTTCTAACAGTTAGGTGTTCTTACTCAAAGATATTACTGCAATAGTAAGACACGGGGTGTGAACCAACTACCTTCTGCTTTCCAAGCTTAAGCCATGTCTCAAACCTGTGTCACAGTAACATTTGTGGCTATATATCTTAAGAGAAGCTATAAAACTAGTTACTGGAAATCTGGATCCCCAGCAATAGGCCCTTTTATTGTGAAAAAAATGATCACACTATGGAGTAAGGCTTTAAGTTAGCATTCAGTTGCAACATAAAAAATATAGAAGCAAGGTTTGATCAGTACTTTGTGATTTGCAGCATTTTTTATATCATAGTCATCCCATCTTATCATAGCTCAGACAGTACATGCAGGCTCTTGTTGAACAGAAACTAATGGAGATTCAGGGGATCTGAGACTACTGATTGAAAATTAAAGTTCTCATTAAAATGTAAAATCCTAAAGCAAATATTTAGGATAAAATTCACATTTACACTGTAAATTTACATAACTACAAAATGAATACAGCGGGTTAGGGTTAACTGTAACTATATATAATAGAGTCTGTCCTGTGGGGGCTCAGACAAAATGACCTGCGGGTTCTGTTTGCCAGAAGCTTGGGAAATGTTGTACATGACTTTACCGTGCTAAACGATTAATCCCCATGAAGTGTGCCAAAATGTTAATAAAAAAACACAATTCAGTGTTGCTCTCATATAATGTTCTTAATTCTTTTATGCTGCGGGTGCTGGGTGGAGACATGACTTCTGGTGAGAGGCGCAGACTCAGCAAAGTCTTTAAGAATCGAGAATCAAGGATCATTTATTGTCCGACACCCTTATACAGCAGGTATACAAGTGAGCATGAAATGATCCTCAGGTCCACCATGGACAGAACAGATGACAGAAAGAAAATGATATATTAAATAAAGCTATACCAGGACCTGTCAACTCTTGACTGTCTTCTGGTATGTATGTATGTATGTATTTATTGCTTTTGTTATTTGTTTATTGTTTTTGTCTCATTTGTGTCTTATCATGTGTGCTGTGCATCCAGCATATATATATATATATATATATATATATATAACCTTTATTAGAAGATGCACTTGCTGGGGATGTCTGCTGTTTCTTAAGGCCTTAACCCTTGCACAGAAGCACTGCGACTGATTTTTACTGGGGGCCAAAAAAATATAAATCAGTGCTTATAGTTTCTCTCAGATGAAAAGGAAAAGCAAGCAGGTAGCTTAGATATTAAACGTGCAGTAGTGTTGTAGGCAAGTTTTAGTTTAGTTTTTTGATGCATAATACAGCTGACAGAAATTTAAGAACAGAAATGTGTAAGAAAAGAGAAAGAGTCATAGAATTGTGTGAGTAATGTGTAATTTCGAAGATTCGACTTCTGTTTAATCATAAATCCCGCAAGTGCCTAAGTGAACAATTTTCATGATGTTCTTTCATCAGTACAGGCTGGGCTGTTCAAAAGTGGCTTTTTCCAGGGACACTGTACTGGCAGATTGCAAGTTTCACAAGAAATAGTTAAAACATCTATGTACTGCTGTTGCTGATCATCATATTCTGTCAATCTGAGTGACTGAGAATTGTGTAAGTGTTCTAGAGCTCAGTTTTACTATCAAATAAAGTGGAACTGTTCAGTAGCAGTTATCATCACACAAAAATATTTCAGACCCATATTTAAAAATTGTTATGTGTTTATTCAGGTTCTCGGTCTAATATCTGTCTAAATCATGAAGAGGGCCAGTAATTTTTCACTGCATTATAGTAATGCGAGTAAAACTTATTTTCAACTTACTGAGCTATTTAAAGTCATGATTTTTGTCTTTGGAGCTCCACTACTACTTCTGCTGACTGAATGAACTACAGTATGTTGTCAATCATGTGGAAAAAAAACTGAATACTAAACTATGTCTGTTCAAAACCAAAGTGTGACCAGCCTCATTTCTCAGGTAAATGTTAACCCTTTATGGTATTTACTGTACTGCTTGTGTGTTTCTGTAGGTAGGTCACACACGATGTGTCCAGTGGCTGTGGCAGGGTTAGTAGTCTAATGGCTAAAGATTATGTTTGTTACCTGAAAGCTGAAAATGCAAATCCTGGCACTGCTTTACTGGAGCTGAGCAATGCACATATCCCATACTGCCCGAGTAGAAATGAGCAAATAGTGGCAACTTGCTTTGAGAACTTGAGCAAAGTATTCCAAAGGCTACTGTGAAAAGAAAAATGTCTCTGGAAATGTGCTTAAATACATGCCACGGAATAAATCCAGCTCACTACTAAATCCCTGTTCAGTCCTCCCGTATTAACATCAAGCCAATTCATCACGGATGCAAACCTCATTTTGGACATTGTAGTTACTGAGAACATGTGTCGACTGTATGTGTAGCCAAAAGCCGCCGGTACCTGCATCGTCTCATATTTTACCTTTTCCTACAGTTCAGACTGAAGTGTTAAGTATACCATTGTGTGACACCTTAAAACAGAGTGGTTCCTGAAAAAAATAATATCATTTTTTATGTTAAAAAAACAAGTTGGGAAAACATAGACAAACAAGCTCCAAATTTTTATTTAACCTTTTGCAAAAGGTGCAAGTGTTACTTTGGGAAGACTACAGTAGAACCATGATTCAGATGTTTTCCTATCATTGTTTTTTCCGTGACAATGATCATGAAAGTGACTGAGCCACTGAAAATTCAAAGGTTGTGCAAGGTGGCACTTGTTTATATACTCTGTTTGAAGGAATTTCCTCTTCATCGAGTGGTTGGAAGGTTTGCTTTTTTGGGGCAAAGGGGGGACAAACGCATCTCCGGAATACCAAGAGGATGTGAGTCGAGGTTTTACTCAATGCATTGATGGATGGACGATTGTATAACAATCACAGATGAGGGAAACAGGCTCACCAGGAACTTGTTGCTCAGAACAACATTTTTGTACTGTTTATTTCCTTTGCCGATAACACGGGGAATGCTACCCGTCTTGTTAGGCCAGCATTGCCCTGTGGGCTTGATTTTCACAAGCCCAAGGACATTTATTTGTTTGTGGCCACTTCTTAGCAGGAAGCAATCGAGATAACCCCTCAGAGGGAAGGTCCCTTTCCGTCTCTTCACCCCCCCGCGTCAAGGTCCTAAGTGCAGGGAAATGAGCTGCCCTGTGCTTTTGTTGACTTTAGGAATCTGAGCAGAACATGTGGGAACACTCTTTTTTTCCATCTTGGACTCTCACATGAGTCCGGCTGCAGACATTTTTACACTGCAGACATTATTACAATGTGCCAGGACCGGTCCTGACGTCCCTTTGCTTTGTTTGAAAGACGAATGCTCCGGTTTCACCTGCAGAGCTGTAACTTTGAGTATAACCAGTCAGAAAGAAATGAAACCCACCTAGAGAAACTGTTTCCCTCACCTAAAAAGTGGAGAATTTCCTCAGTTTTGACCTGTCTAAATGTTTCAGGTAGTTCACAGTTTCATCTGGAATGATGAAGACATACATTTAAAACCAGACTGCAGTTATTTATGACTAACCCAGTATATTGAGCCGATCAACTATAATCAGTATGGCCACCACGTGTACATCTAACAACAATGTGTGTCATGAACGATGCGACGTTTCCGTGGTTTGCCTTCTGAATTCTGTTCTGGTGGGATGATTTTTGTACTTGAGTGAAGTTCTTAACTTCTGATAAGCCAGGCCCAGGTTCAAACCCCGCTTCCTGCTGTAGGGTCATTGCTTCAGAATCGTCAAAACTGGCCAACATTAAACCTGTTTAGGTCACTTTTAGAACTGCCCCCTGCTTGCAGTCAGAAGGTCTTGGGTTTGAATCCCTGCTCCTGCTGCAGTATACTTGAGCAAGGTACTTACCCTTTACAAGTAGAGATAAATTATCCAGCTATATAAATGGATAAATAATAAGAAGCAGCTTTGGAAAAAAGTCTCGGATAGGCGATTAAGTAAAAATCTACAATGAATCATTTATAGATTACACAGTAAACGTGAACTTAAAAGTATTATTCCTCCACATAATATCTTCACTTTATTATTACATTTCTACACACTTTATTCTTTTTTATTCATTTGTTGGACTTAATACATCCTTATTAACCATAGATTCATACAACAGGATTACAACAACCGCAACCCTGACCAAGATGAGTGGTTAAGAGAAGTGAGTGCATGGGTGGGTGTGTGAGTGAGTGAGTGAGTGAGTGAGTGAAGAGTACAATAATAATTTTTTAAAAATCACACACTCAGACATTTTGATAAATGTTGGTAGATTCTTAGAAGCAGATTGAAGAATAGAAAGAAAAACTGTTTTTAAGGACAGTATAGCATATAGGACAGGGGATCTTCTTCAGTATATTCTGTAACATCCCAGTTCATCTCTTGAGCAGGAGACATATTAGCAGAGCTGAGGATTCAGTCGGGGCTCTAAAATAGCCCTAAAGGGAGCATTAGGGTTAAAAGGCTCTAAAGTGTACTTTTTAGCAGTTAAATGCCAAATACAGCTGAAAACTTTCACATTCGCAACAAGTACATACTCATCTGCCACTGACAAGTAGTCATAAGTGGACTCACACACTGTACTCATGTTGAGCACTAAACCATGAGCAGTGCAAAAGAATGACTGTCTGATCATCTCCTCTAAAACGTAGATGTTTCCTCAATGTTTCGTTTTTCATCAAATTTCCATTTATATTTTACTTTTCACTCTCTTATTACTGTTATAGTTTCAGGTCAAATGAACACACATAATTCAGATCAGCGATTCCTTAAATAGGAGTTATAATGTTATCCCACTGTTATTTATGCCAACATTTTCTCTTAAAGTTCACTATGAATAAGTGATATTCTTTCAGGGAATGGAAACCGAACAATCTGCACGTGAATTTATAAAGTTGTTCTTTAATGAGTTTTTCCTTAAGATGCTTGAAAGCTGAACCTTGACCCTCTCAGGGGCACAAAACCCTTCCTTAGAATGTCACATTATAGGTTAGTGATATATTACACTCATTACTAGAAATGCTTTACAGTCCAGCACTCAAAACTGACAGCATTTTGGAGATGCGAGGCAATTCAGTTTTGCAAAAATGATCCAGATTTGCCACGCAGCGGAGTATCATCACATTAAATGATTACAAAACATGTTTGTAATTTTTCCAAGCTGGCTCGGCCTTTACGGGGGGTGGAGGGAACGGCACTTAATGGGTAAATAAACACAGGCTTCATTAACATGCTGTTTCCTCCGGGCAATCTGTGCTACTCGCCCGACGCTGCGCTTCATTATCTGCCAGTGGAAGAGACGCTGTCATGCGGCTGCTGTCCACAGCGTTTGCAATGACGCTGTCATGCAGCTGCTGTCCACAGCGTTTGCAATGGAGGTCCAAGTGTCATGGAATCTACGTGAGACAAGCATAAGACCTGTGGATCAGACCCGCTCTTGTGCTCAACAGCTCTGTAATTCTACTCCAGCCCCCCCCCCCCCCCCCCAACCCCCCCCCCCCCCCCC
>UFQX01000636.1:170848-255948 GCA_900497675.1 Arapaima gigas
CCCCCCCCCCCCCCAAAAAAACACCCCCTGCGGTCCCATGTGCTGCGTGCCTAACCGGGAGGTGCCGCAATCAGTTGGCCCGGTTGAATAAAAGGCCAAGTTTTATGGAACCACCCCCGGGATGTTATTCTGAGACCCATCAGCAGTTTAGCGACCCAGAAGAAATGTGTTAACAGGGTGGAACTGTGCCCGTAACATTAGCGACCTGATTTGACTTCGGCATACTTTTCAAAAGCTATGATTGGAAAGGCCAAGTACATTAGAATGTCCTGAAAGGCCTATATAACTAAAGCTAAAGTCTGGATAATAAATTTAATTAAACTGAAATGGTGTGGAAAATATTCAGAATTGTTAATGCATGTGCATTTAACTGGGAAATGGGAAGATTTGTTTCACACGTACCACTGGCTAAATATGTTCTCATTTCCTATGTACTGCATCTGAAAAGGCAAATTCTTATTAAAATAAGATGTTTACTGTTGCAAAAATTAGTGTACAAATGATTTCTTTTTATAATCCTCGAGAGAATAAAATACAGCTTCAAGACCAAAATCTTGTCTGTAAAAATGTACTTCAGTCAAGATATACAGTATTGCTCCACAACAGACACAGTGACTACGGTAAACAAGCATGCATTTAAAACTGGTATCAGCAAAGATCAGTTTTAAATAAACTTTACGTATGAATGCAGCACTTTCTTCGTGGTGTTTAACAGACCTTGAATGGATGCTGTCCCATAGAGAGCAACAGGGACCTGAAAATTCCTTTTTTTGCTTGGCGGCAGAAGGGTGTCATCTGAACTTAAACCAGCAGCTGTGGGGAATTACCGTGTTACAGGCAAGTTCCTCCACTTTTACAACAAGTTTGTATGATCAGAGTTTGTTCTGGCATTTTTTGGTAATTTCACGTTGTACACCATTTGTTTTACTGATCGCTGAAGTATCATGGCTGTTGGTGAGCATGATCTGGCAACACTGATCAAGTCATCTGAATCGACTACCTGCCTAAGGACCCGACACCAGCAACGCTTCTTAAATCTTCAGTTAACTTGATTTTCAATAACTTCACAGATTAACCTTTAGAATAATCAAAGCCTCACTGTCATTTGAAGTGGTGCTGGCCTCACTTAGCATTGCAATCCTGAAGCCATTTCTTAAGAAGTTAGTGTTGGATCCTTCTGTCCTCAGTAACTATGGACTAATTTGTAATCTCCTATTTATTCTCAAAGTCCTAGAAAATTTTTTTTGCAGAACAGTTTGTCTCATAGCTTACTGTAAATGATGTATGAAGAATGTATGAAGAATTTCAGCATGGCTTGCGTGCTTGACACAATACCGAAACCGCAGTGGTCAGAGTTACCAAGGACATCCTCCTGTTTGTGGATGCAGGCTTCTCAACAGAGCTTATCCTCCCAGATCCCATTGTAATCTCCTATACCGTTGACTATGGCATCTTCTTACACCGGTTGGGCCTCTGTGGAACTGTTCTCAAGTGGTTAAACTCTTACATCACAGTCAGATTCCAGTATGTGTATCTTAATGAAAACTCCACTCCTTTAGCACTGTCACTGGTCTGATATGGAATACCGCAGGATTCTGTGTTGGGACCATTGCTTTTTTCTTTATATAAGTTACCTTTAGGTAACATCATCATGAAAAGCAATACAAACTTTCACTCATATGCTGGTGACACTTGGAGCTCTTTTCCACCCAGAGCTTTCTTGCCAGCCCCATGTTCAGTTATGAAGACTTGCTTACTGCAGCTGAGGAATATTCAATTTGAAATACTGTCCCTCGTGGCCGGACAGTGAGAAGGTTGTTCGTACCTTCATTTCCAGCAGGCTTAATTACTGAACTCTTTGCTGTCTGCCTTCCTCATCTTTCTCCTCAAGGCCCTCCAGAATACTGAAGGCAGGATTGTCACTGACACCTGGAAATACTGCCACGTGACTCCGGTTCTTTGATCAGATGTGATGTCAAGTTACTACTTCTAACCTACAAGGCATTCAAAGGTCTGTCTTCAACTTACACCAACTTGCCAACTTGCTCCTAGTTCCAGAGATCCATTTAAAAACTGTGGGTGGAAGAGTGTTTGGTCATCAGGCCCCCAAATTGTGGAATGCTGTGCTTTTTGCCATGAAGAATGCCCCTTCTCTCATAGCTTTTGAAACTAGACTGAAAATCTGTTCAGTCCATGAAATGTTATTTCATTTAACTACACTAAACAATGTATTCACAAGTTTTCCTATTTTGTTCTCTGTTTGATAAGACCTCGTCCTTCGATCAGCACTCTGTGTCACCTATTGGGCAGAGTGCTGTATAAAAGTAAAGTTAAATTGAACTGAATGATGATGTGATATATGATGACATTTTCTCTTAATTTTGTGACAATAAATAACTGTTTATTATAAGGTTTATTGAAACTACAGATTTAGACTCAATAGCTAATAAGAACACAGGCCTGCAATTTACTCTTTCAAGTGAAGATTCCAAATGCATTACCACAGAGAAAAATTCCACCAAGTAAAAAATAAAAAAATAAATAAATAAATAAATGTCTTTTTTAATGAACTACAACTGTACACTTCTTTGGATAAAAGCATTGTTTAGCTACCAAACGTAATAATATTAAAACTAGGCTTTGATAAGGAGCTTATTGGTACGTCTTGAGCCGAAGTCCTCAGGTCGATGTTTGCGTGTTAAAGCATTAGGCAGTTGAGACATATCTACAGGAATGAACTGAGGCATATCTCCTAACATTCCACTGGTGGAACCAGTGAAACATGGAGCCCAGCCAACTATTTCATCAAAGCTTGAGAGCACACGTGATGCGGCGCTGTCTGACGGAGTTTGTCAGAAGTTCGCTCGCAGAAAAGGAGATTACCGATAAGAATCAAACATAAATCTGATTATAATGGTGGAGAAGCAGAGTCAAGCAGTTTTTTTTTTTAAAGAAAAACATCGGATTACAGATTTGTCATGGTATATCACTGCTGAAAGGAAAAGATGCAATATTGCTAATCGGTCGCACCCCAGTTCAGTCTAATGCTCACATACAAATTCTTTCCCATTTTTGGATCAGAAAAGTAACCATGTGACAGTGTGTTTGTGCCGAAACACTAATGACAGACACAGTAAGGGATTTCATTTTTTTGTCATAATTTGGAATTTTGACATACTCCAAGCGAGGCAGCAGGTGGCGGAGTGGTTGAGGCCTTGAAATGGGCCTGGCTTCCTTCACCTCTCTGCAGTACCAATGGACAAGGAACTAACTGTGAGGGGCTCTGGTACCCTGCTGCAGCAATAGCAAATTTCACAATGTAACACTGCAAGTTACCTTAGACAAGGTGTCAGCTGCACAAAAGTTATTAGCTATGCATTTAACTTGACCAAAGACACCTGTGCAGCCAAAATAATACTCTTTGGTATATTGATCCTATTTCCCTATTGCCTCAAAATTGAGGTTGAATATTGGCCCTAAAACGACAACTGTATACCTGTTGTGCTCCACTCCTTTATTTTCCTGAAAGGTCTTACCACATTGCTTTTGGCTGAGCTCACTATTTAAACAGAGGCCCCAATTTTTAGAGTTTATATTAAGTGCTTCAATTCCAACCATCAGAGAAAAAGCATTCCTCTGACATGTCTCATCACTACTGTGGCAGAAGATTCCTAAATAGGCATTTCACTGAGAGAAGGGTAAGGCCTACAATGTATACATGGAAAATACTAGAAACATCTGGACTATGTTAGAAAATGCATTAGTGACTCCAACTATTTGCATAAATATATTTGTTCAACAGTAAAGACACTGTTTAAGATATATAACCCAAAAAATTTTGATCATCCTACATTATACATATTTATACACATGTACAGCAGGAGAAAAATCAATACTCTCATTAATCTCTAAATATTTCACTAAAGGAAAGAGCAGTTTCTTCATGTTAGAGATGTGCTGCTGTTGCAGAAAGGGTGTCCAGAGCAGAAAATTGGAAAATATTTAGAATACAGGAACTCGCTGTTTATGCTGGTAAAGAGGGACGTTACCAGATAAACATCAGTAGACAGGAGGAAAGTATATAGAAACGCTGGTGTCTTTGAAGTTATTATTAACCTTTGCTAAAGAGAGGTCCTTGTCCAAGGTGAGTTTCAGTGATAAATAATCCATTTTACACTGAAAAGTACTACAACCAAAGCAGAATCTGAACCCTGGACCTTTATCCTTTGCAATGGTACAGCTTTAAGCACGATGCCACCTGCTGTCCCTGGGATTGCCGCTGTTGGTGAGCAAGAGTACAGAAGTAAAATACAGGACATGGTGAGATCAGTCGCCACTGCCAGCTACTGATGTCAGTTATCAAGGGAAACAAGTACTAAACCACACAGGTATGTACAGTACAGTACAGTACAGTACAGTCTCCTGGGGTGTTTGTTTTGTTTTCTATTATTTTCTTGCTTGTCCTTTTTGTTTTGTCCATATTGCTTTTTCAGTTGAACTTTTGCCTCTGTTATTCAGTCTTGCCTTGTCTTACAGGGTTCTCTAAAGTCATTTGCTCTCGGTTACCTCACATTACTTGCTGAGTTAACCTTTTGATTGCCAGAGCTGACATGAATTTTCATAAACTAGTTCTGTTCAACAAATTTGTTCTGGTATTTGTTTCTGCGTGTCATTTGGCAGTCTTTCTGTCTATTTGTTAGTGGAAAGAAATCACATCATTTGCTGCATGGGTTTCAAAACATATGGTTTTGCGTGCGATTCAGTAGTTGATAGGAAAACATAATAATATTCTATAAAATTATGTTGTTTGGCCCTAAGTGTGTGGCATAAATAGTTATCGTACAGTTGTACAGATACTATTGTTTTCCCTAATCGTGTAACTGGGTTTTACAAGGTTTTCATTTTGTGTAAACAGATGTATCTTATTCTCTTGAAGTTGTTTCGTGTTATCTGGTCTTTTGCTACAGTCTTACACCCGGGGGACCATGTGGTTATATTCTCTAAGGGCTGTAGTGTCTCATTTGCCCAGTTCAATCTTAAACTGAAGAAATGCAATTGTTGTAATTTTATGTTGGAAAAAAACTGAAATCCTTAAAGCTCTGTTTTATAACCCTTATTGATGTGTAACTTTTGTTATTTTTTGCTCATTTTATTTTCATAGGATGAAAAAACCGTAGTCCTTATCAATTCCATAGCTACTGGTGTGACAGGAAAAATGGTGGTTTTGGATGAAGCAACTGAGCGTTGTGGGTCTGCATCTGTAGCTCCGTCTCTGTTGGCGAAACGCAGTTTTGTTGTCTCTGGCTGGTATTTTCTGGATTAAAGTGTCCACTAAATGAATAAATGTAAATGTACTTCTTCTGATGTTTATCCAACAACAAAGCACCATTGCTTTTACATTACCTGCTGTGCTATGGAGTAATATTTAAATACAAACCACTAACCTTCTATTGTTAGTTATATATTAAATGTCAATATATCACAACCAAAGAGGAAAGTCACTAGCTACTGTACAAAGTGTTATTGGTACTACACCTATCACTGATGGAAAATTTGTACCATATACCATAAAGTATTATCATTAACTTACTTCTTTGTCCAAAGTGACTTACTATGCTATTTTTGTTTGCTAAACTACTCAAAATGATTTGTCTATTTATCGAACGGGGGATTTTTACAGGGGCATTTCAGGATAACAGCTTGGATCACAGGTGTTACACAAACTGCTAACCTTGTGTAGCAACAAACTTCCTTTCCAGTACAAGACCAAAAATGATGCTATTTTGAAAGTGTGTTTGCTATATCTTAGTAAAGGGTTCCAAAGCAGAGAGACACCCAGTTAAATGTGTTTTGTACTCCCTTCAGCATCCACGTGGATCACTGACCTCCTGCAGGTCATTTAGAGCTTCCTTTCAACGTAAATGTGGAGCCAACCAAATCAGCCCTGTGAGGGGTTTATCCATCTTTCTGTTATTCACTGGACCATCAGCTACATGGGGATGTAAATCAGTTCTGAACAGCGTGACTCCACTGTAAACACAGCGCAACAATGAGACAGACAGGAGCTTTTGTGCTGGTCAGATTAGTCTGTCTCAACACTAATGCCTCAAATACATATACATATTTTTGATTTGGAAGCTTCACTTTCTCACAAGATCTGCTGGTAAAAGGGATTTAGGTCTAAAGAGCTTTTTCTTGTTGCCTAAGCAGTGGCATGCAATATGCTTTAGTAATAAACTAATGGAAAACAGCTCCAGAAGAATACAATTCAGGAAACATTTACATTTGTTTTCTTACTTTGTTATGACATCATTCTTATCTGATACTTTGAAGTCAGTATCCAAAATTTTTGGTAAAGTCAATGTTTTAGGTTGTCACTAAATAAATCACAGAAAAAAGTATGCTTCCACATGCCCAAACATGGACATCCAAGCAAAGGATTTCCACTTTAGAGCGTTACGTTCCTGCACAGCAGTGGGAAAATGTTGTTTCCATCAGATAGATCTATGGATTTGTTGTCGTTCACGCTGAGCAGCTAGTAAATGCAGAGCAATTTTAGAGGAGCTACTTTTAACAGAGTAAAAACTGAGCACATGTGCTTGAACTTATATTGTCACACAGAAAGAACAAAAGCTTTTGAAAAGCATTCATTTAAATAATACGTTCTCCTCAGACACTGGAAGGAATTTTATTCATATGCAATTGCTCTTGTTAAAATTGCTTTATGAGCCGTCGAGATCCTTATGTACAGCCCTGTCACCTGACTCTGACACATGGCAGCAGAACAAAGGACCCCGTGGTTTTCCAAGGCTCAGCAACACTTTGAACACACTGCATTCCCTGGCCTTAATGCAGGACAGATTTGACACCTGCTCTCAAGTGTCCTGGTTTGAAATGTAGTGTGACAGCCAGTAACTCGGTGGGGACAGATCATTCCACTACAGTTCAGTTCGATTCCATTTAATTTATTTTTAAAGAGGCTTCTTCTCACACAGTGACTCAGAGCGCTGAGCAGTAGTTTACGATAATGGAACAGAAAACAAGTATATAGTAAAGCTGTAAATAACCTCTAAATGTTAATGAGAACAACTATATGGGGTATACGTGCAAAACAGTAAGCCTGAGAGCAAGTGAGGAGAGGAAAACAAAAACTCCCAACCAAGAGGCGAGGGAGAAAAACGAACCTTTGGGGGTCCAAATGTCACCGGCTGCCCACCCCTCCATGACACCACACAGTTCTGACCAAACTGCTGTTTCCTTGTTGCTGTATTTCAATTTTTTGCAGTATCATGAATCCTCCTTTCAAGGCTTGCAGATTTAATAAGATTGAGCAGCAACAGACAAATGGAACAGCAAATGCATATAGAAGATGCTGTAGAGATTCTGTTTTGGAATTTGGTAGCTAGGAAGTGTGTACTGTGCTGGTGTCATTAAAGAGATGAGGCTCACAATACTCTAATTTTCACTTGGATGATGTAGGGATTTGTGGTTTGCTATGCGAACACTGCACTTCCCATCCAATCTGTTTACTAAACCAGGCCTAAAGAAGCACTGACCTCACAGGCTTGCCGTGCCTGAGCTGTGCCATCTGTTATTTCAACCATCAAGAAAGTGGGAGGAAGTTTCAGCAAAGAAAGCAATTTTAATAACCTACAGATATGAAAGTATGAAAAATGTGCATGCTTTAAAGTAACACTTTTATATCTACGCTGTTGCCACATTTCACTTAATGTACACAAAAAATTAGCGTTAAAAAAAACCCTAAAAAATTTCAGTTGCCGGCATGACCTATCCCACAACACTAAAAGGTGACAAATGGAGTAATAAACTTTGAATACAATTTACTTGGACAGAGTGTAACTGAAAAATATACTTAAATGAACTGTAGCATGTTACTAACCTTCTTTTGACAATGGACAAAATAGATAAGTTAAACCCTCTCATTGACACAAGTGAAAGGATCTGACGTCAAAGGTGTGGTCCAGTAAATCCTGTGAAGCTGTATTTCCATTTGAAGAAGGTAGGGTCCTGCTGGGATGTAGTTTTAGTCGGTTTTTCTTGTTTTATTCCTCACATCTGTTTGAATGTCACATCTCTGGAAAGAAATGCGTCTGAGCAGCACAGGTGCAAAAACGTGCTTCTCATAGACACCGCATGTGCACGAGTTACATTCCTGCTCAGCAGAAGAAGAAAATAACTCACTCCTGTTGTCACTATGGAGGGAGGAAACCAGCAGGGTTTTCTTGCCCTTTACATTCATTATTTACTCAGCTTCCTGCTCTGTTTTCCTCCAGCAGTAGGACTTCACAGCGACAGTTTAATACTATGGTGATTCCTTTGTTTCATCACTTCCGCTTTGCAGAAGTGTAAATAAGAGTATAACAAGAGTATCGGGAGGTATTTTAACTGAGGAAACGTATTTATTACATAATGCTTGCATTTCAAGTCGCAGGAGGGGCTCTCAGCTGCTCCAAGTAAAAAATGTCCAGTTGGTTATGATTTTAAGATGCTTTAGGCAGAACCATCAGCTGAGAAACAAAATACAGTCTCCCTAGCTTTACAAGGGCTTATAGTAAAAGAACTTGTACTTAGCAGTTTTCCCCCCAAAATTTGAATAATATTTTTTTCACATATATCAGTTACCTTGAAGCTGTGCCCTTGTTCACAAGCATCTCCCAGAAATCTTATCATCATATTATCATAGCATAAAACAGGTTTGCACCAGTTTCCTTTGCTACTGGTCGAGCTGCCACTGGTTTCCGTCCACAGTCCAAATGCATGTGTTTCTCTGTGAAGCGGAGAGTCTTAATTGCTCTTAGTATGTAGCTACATGAGTGAACATGTATGTGTAATTTGCATTGTGATGGACAGGGACCCCCAGTCAGGCTCTACCCTCCCACAGTCCGTATGCTTCTGGGATGCATTCCAGGCCACCACAGTCCTGCACCAGACAAATGATTTCTTAAAATGAAAGAATGGCATTTGTTCACAGTTATACCTTGCAAATATCTCAACAGAGATGAGTTGTGAGCGTTACAAGTGACTTCTGTATCTATTCTTTCTAAATTTGTTAATATTGTGATCTTTGTTTTGCGTTCTAGTTTATATATATTTCACTTTTGATATGAGAGTTGTTATGAGACTAGTTTTCAGGCAAACATTACTTATTTGTTCTAAATTAAATCAATGGTAGTTAATGGCATGATTGATGAGAATTGAAATGACAAGTACTTTTCCAGCAACAAATCATTTTTGTTGTGTGAGGAAAGCCTGTGACATTGTATAATATTAGAAGTGTGAATTTACATACCAGTCACATAGTCATATACATTAGAGAAAAGCACAAAGACTCAAAAGATTATACACATGTATATAATATTATGTATACTTTTTACACATAAATAACTGCTTTGTTTGCCACCCCATTATGTTAGGTTGTGTATTCTGGGCAATCCTGTTCTTTAGTCTCCTTTATTCTTTCAGTAAGAAAACATGTAAAGACAAAGCTTTCAGGCAGCCTTCAGTGTTCTTCTGTGATATCATCTCACATACAGCACTTTCAAGTATGCCTTTATATTTGTGTCTTGAATAATTTTTTTCATGGGGAAAAAAATCACTTCAAATCATTCAAACAGTATATTACACCAAGAATAATCATTTAAACCCACTGAGCTTTGCCTCGGATTTCCAGCTGAAAAGAAGGCTCTTTAAGGCCTGTCGTTTCCACATCTTTAACACGTTAAACGTGATACTGCTTCACAACCCAAACATACACAGAAAATTACTTTGAAATTTTGCACGCTGAAATGCTGACTAATATATTTTGAATGTGAGAATTTCAGGATTGTTTGTTCTTTATCTCTTGGTATAAACCAGATGTAGATATGTTGCTTTGGAAGGCTGTAATCCCAAGCCACACCATCTGTATGTGATTGTAAAGCTAAAATGAACTTTTGTGTCCTCACTGTACTGTGACACATCTCGCAATGCTTTAAGCTGTCACTCTGTCCAATAACATGGTATGTTATCTTCAGATGTAAAAAAAATGAATCGTTTTAGAGGTGAAGAAATTATAGCATACGCTTTCTTATAAACCTTGACACTATGTAAAAGGTAAGACATGGAAAACAAATGTCACCTGTTTTATATCAAAGCTTCTGCAACTTTTAATAAATGACTGCCCAGCAGTCTGAGAATGAAAAACATGAAGGGTGTTTTGCTGCTTCAATATTTTTGACTTCACCCTAGGAGGAATGAGTCTCTTTGAGGAAACAATTCATGTGCGCACATGACAGGTATTACCGACAGTATTGTTGTGCCGTCGATGACTAATAATGGGAACTGCAAATAACCAATTACATTTCAGGATTTGTTCCTTTCACCGACGAAATTATTTGGACTCCTGTCATTCCTCATCTTAAAAATTGACTGTGGAAATGCTTCAGAGCTCGAGCACAATATAAAAAGTGAGTTTGATAGATTACATTCGGAACCACCACCTTGGTTCTTCAGCTAATATCAAACATTCCTAAACAAAGAGTTCTGCTTTTAAATGTATTACACTGGACATTTAAATTTCTCCGATTCTAATCGTGAAGTAGAAAGCGGATGGTTTACGATTGCTTATTTGTTGCCTTTGTCTAATACAGCTACCAGCATTAAATATACTATAATGCTCACAGTTACTGACCTGGTGGAGTGATTCAGGTTAACTACCTTGCTCCAGAGAGCTACAGCAGAGAAGGGATTTTTACCTATGTTCTTGGATTACAGGGCAGTGGTTCTCACCACTACACTTCCTAATGTCCCCTGATGTAATAGAGAAACTATCCATGTTCTGTTTTTTGTTAACTGGTTGTCCTGGCGAGAGTTGTGGTGATCCAGAGGCTATCCCAGAATCACAGGGCACAAGGCAAGAAGGTTACACCCTGAATGGAACCCCAGCCCGTTGCCTGGTTGCCATGCCTACACACAGTCATATGTAATTGTGATACTCGGCTGTATCAATCACAAAAAAGTGCTTTCCAGTTGCTACCTCTTTGGTGAATTCCTGTAAAATCGCCCACACAAAAGTTCATAACCTCGTATCTGTCGCACTGCACATACAGTGAAAATCACCAGGGCTTAAGAGAGCACCGCATTATTTCTTATTTTCAGGTGAACAAAGTCCGCAGTATGTAGACTGCAACATGTTCCATTCAGTGTCACAGGTTGGTGTCAATGTTTAATCGCTGTCTTTATATGAAACACATGGCCCACTGCTTTCAGACCCAAGGAAATCAATACCACACTCCTCCCAATACATTCTCTAAATTGTTTTCCCTTTTCACATCCAGTGCTTTCCCACCCACACACATGCATAGTAAGTGTTATGTCTTCTCTGCTCTAATTTGTAATTTAACACTCACCACTACGCTGCTATGAGCTGAGAGACACAGCATTTAAAGCCACTTGCCAAAAACATGATGTCTAAATGAGGATATGGCGTGAGTTGGGAAGTAAATCTGTTTAGATGGTAGAATATGTTGTGGCCCAGTTATCCCATAACCTTTATTATTACAGAGGCACGTCAGGCCAGACAGTTTACACTGCATTGTGGAAAGAGCTGGCAGGAAATGGAAATAGACGGAGGCAGTCATCATGGTCTTAGTCTCAATGTGTGAGTTCCACAGAATCTGTGTAAATATTTAACCAATAGAACGAGGTCAGTGTGGTGTAAGCAAAAGATACGTGAATCCACTTGCGTAGATTGTGGTCAATTTCAAATGAGTGGAACAGCTGAATTTTTATATAAAAGACCCCAGTCTCAAACAATTTCATCGTGTGCTGGGGGGGCAAATATTTTTTGTTTATTTCTGCAAAATGTTCTTTTCTTTTTTCTTTGCTAGGATTTCCTGTAATGCCTTTTTTTTTTGTTCGAACAGAAACAAAACTGAACTGAAACACTGCAAATATGTTCTTGTTGCCAGAGCCTCCTTAATATCAACATACAATGACACTCCTCAATTTGTGTGACTGGCTTGTGATCCCTTGCAATAATATATCAGTTTTAATTTTGTCTGGCCTCTCGCACACTTCACTTTATTTCTCACACCTTCAGAAGGAGGCACAGGTCTGAAAGAGCCTGCTTATGTAAATAGTAAAATGCAGCATGCTTTGGAATAGAGAAGTGTGAAAATATGTTCCAGTTTCTGAAGCTTGTGATTCTGCTTTTATAAGATTTCACTGAATTTCATGTCTGGCCTACAGACCTACTGGCTTAACTATGTTATTGTGGCTAAAATGCAGTGGACGTCTATGAGCAGTTTCGCAGATCAGGTTTAAATTAAGTCAGGACCAAGTTAATTGTACTTAATTAATCCAGGATTGAAATAATGCCTTTCTGAGACATTGCTTGACTTGAGATGAAGTGGATCTAGAGCTGGGAATCTCAGCCTGAGCGAATTAAAGCCAAGTCAGCTAGTTTTCTTGGTGCTGAATTGAGAATGCTTTGAAAACATGGCCTGAACTACTGGAAGCATAAATACTGTATGGAACTAGAATAAAACCTAACACAAATGGAAAAATGGGGAGAGCTCGGAGAAAATGTTCAGAGAACTTCAGTGACTTTGAAAAGAACCTCGTGGAGCAAATTGCACCCTCATCCATGTTATTGAGAATAAATAGCATAATTCAGCAACAGGGGCAGATTTAATGGTTTCAGGGCCCTGGGCAAAGATATGAATGGAGCCCTTATCAGTCCCAGTTCTCACCCTTTTCTGTATTTTTAGTCTAAATAGTCAAGTCTAGATGTAAAAATGCCTTTTCACTGGTCCATCTACCATTTAGTACACGAGCTTCTGCAAAGATTCAGGCTGTATCTTGCATGTCTGTTAATCTGTGAGAAGATAACTATTTACTCAGTAACTTATGAAATGTGGTTTATGAAACAGGTGATGTTTTTAGCACTGCACTCTCTGTCAGGCAGCAAATCTGCTATGTTTGCTATGTCAGTATAAGTTTTAGTAAAGATCAGTGTAAGCCTTGTCTACCTTGGCCTAATGGTAACTTTTCCCCTGTTCAGGACCAGAAACAAGAAAAGGAAGCCATGGACTGTCATTTGTAATGAAATCAATTTGGATTAAAAAGTAACCAACAGGACAAAAACTTCTGGTATGAATATTTGTTGTTATGCAACTTTTAGAAATCAAATTCTAAAATGTTTGAAATGTTTGCTTTCCTATGAAACACCACACAGTGAAGCCTAACTGAGTTACTGTGACAGAAATGTGTCATTAGCAATATATACAGAAAAACTAATATGAATTGCATGTTGCATAGTGTTTCAAAGGTCCTATGGAAAATTGTTAAAATAAACTGAAAAAAGATGAATGCTGCAGACTGTTGGGTACGGTTCAAGAAATGTGTTGGACCACCTGGCAGATGAGACAAGAGATGTCTTATCCAGGGTTACTGATAGCCAGCAACCATTAGTTGATATCCCTGATGATGAGCATTTGTGCAGTTCCAAAAGGAGACATTTCAATCCTCATTTGGTTGGGGAATCTCGTTCCCAAGCAATATATTACGTTGCCAGTCAAATCTTCCAGTTGTATTATTTCCATTATTTCATAATAGAAATTATGAAGTTGTTCTGTTTTCACCTGCAGAACTTTTGTAGAAATGGATGATCACTAGATCTTGGAGGAACCACCCAGAATGAAGGTCAGCATCTAACTTCTGAAGCAGCCAGTAAGCAGGATGATACTACTCACTGGGGCCATGGAACTTCAAATTATAATGGAAGGCAAATTATAAGAAGAGTATGAATTGAAGTTGAAAATCTTACATGTCGAGTTTGCTTATGAAAGAGGAGGAAAAGAACATAAAGCAGCAGCAGTATGAATTTTCCACTGAATCCAGTCCCAGTTCAGGGTTCTGACATTTAGATTCCTAAAATAAAAACTTTTTTGTTATCAGTCTTTGATTGTTGTCTTCAATCACTTTCAACTTTCAAAATATCACTGCAAGCCAGTCATTTGTTTTGTCATTGGTTGCCTCAGTCATAGAAACATCTTCAATATGTGGATCTGGGCAGCTTTGTTGTTTAAGAAAGTTATAAAGCACTGCTGTTGTGGTAATGTCAATGCAGGACTAGAATAGAGTCTTCTATACACCGAACATACTTTCCTCTAGACCTCAGGTGTGGGTATGAGGTCAATTGTACGGCTGTTGCTCGGGTCTGACACAATGACTCCGTAAAGTGGGCGATGAACAAGAAGCTGGTCTGTACATATCCATTGTCATCAAGTGTGACTCCACTACACTGACCTCCTTCAAACTGAGCATACAAAGAGTAATTCTGGAAAATCCTTGTGTCATGACTTGAACCTTTTCAACATGCAACACTGTTGAAGAACTCCACAGAGGCAGTGCAAATGCCTTGTACATTTAATGAAAACCATTTTATGATCCCTGAGGTCCTCAGTATCCGCTGTAGAGGGACACTTGACGGGAATATGTGAATACATCAGCACAGCTAATGACTCCAGTGAAGTTTCAATTTCCATAGAACTATCTGTAGCAGCTTTGAGGAAATTGATGTAATTATCTTTCGGGTCCCAAGTAGCATTGCAGACTTTCCAGACCATTCTGCATATAGCTGGTCCATTTACACCACCCAAATCTCTTTTTTCACAATGAAAACTTCCAGATGCCAGAAGCCTCAAGGTTATCAGCACTTATCAGGAAGGAGGGACAGGCCCTCCCATAACAGAGTTAGGCAAAAGCCTTGGCTCAAGCAAACTAATGATGTCAGTTGCTTTTTCTTTGCACACGCAGTCACAAACATGAATTTAATCAAAATAAATGAATGCGTTTTTCCTGTAACTTCTGTCTGATCTTGGTGGTGATCTTTGATCTTCACTTGAAACATTCCAGGTAATCCATTGTCAAGGTGAACCTGCAGGCCCACATCCATTAATGTGAAGATAAACCTGCTTGTGGCTAGGATTAATTTAAACCCTCACTTAGACCTACATTAGCTGTGATCACCCTCCTGGAAATCAGATTTGTTAAATCACAGCTAGGGCTACTCTTGGCTACTTTAAACCATGACAGAGAGGGGCCATTTTAGTTAGTCCAAATTAAAAGTGTGATTTAGTCTAAAGTTAGGCTCAATCTGAAAGCACATCCTAATGTTTAGCAAACTTAATTCCAGCATTCAGAAAAGTTGGTGGATCATTTATCAAAGAAGACTGCACTGATTTGCCAGTTTATTAGGTACACTTTTGCCTTTTAACTAAATTGCACACTCCAACAGGATATATGTTACATGACTGTGGTGTGTGCTATAAATCATTCAGATGAGCATTTCTACATCAGCTAGTGTTTGACTGAGCATTGGATTTGCCGAAATAAGTGACCTTAGTCACTTTGAACATGGTGTAGTGATGGGCACTAGGTTTGCTGGTTCCAGCATCTCCCAAACAGCTGTCATCCTGGGCTTTTTACACACAGTTGGTTTAAGGATTTACAGAGAATGGTGCAAAAAGGCAAAAAGGTACCCGTGTTTGGCGATCCTGTGGACAAAAACAGCTTGTGGATCAGAGTGATCAAAGGAGAATGGCAAGAGTGGTGCAAGCAAACAGACAGGCCACAACCAGGCAAATCATATCCGTATTGAGCCCTGGTGTGCAAAATGTCATCTCAGAATGCACCACTTATTGGACTTTGTCTCAATTTGGCTACAACAGTCAAAGAGGATTGTGTATGTCGATTTTGTTGGTATGGAACAAGAAAGTACATCTCCAGTGAGCACAGAAGCATCAAACTGCACCAATGAGGAGTGGAAAAAAGTTGCCTAGTCAGATAAATCAGGTTCCTTTTTCATCCTGCTAATGGAAGGATCAGAATTTGGCACAAGCAACATGAGCCCATGAAGCCACCCTGTTTGGTGTCAACAGTACAGGTGGCGGTGGCAGGGTGATGGTGTGGGGAATGATTTCCTGGCACACATTAGGACCCCTGATACTCACTGAAGAACATCTGAATGGGACAACTGTTACAAACCCAAGTATCTTGGTGTACAGTTGTGTAACATTAACTGATGCAGACAGAAAGAAAGAGAAAAAGACGGAGGATTTGGTGCAAAAGTAATTTCCTATTTAGTAAAAATAGTAAAAGTGCATAAAAATGCAAGTAGATCATATATTAAACACACAAAACACAAAGCCACAAGGGAAGAGGAACGTGAACAGTGTCAAAGAAAAGAACGAATCAAAACCAAAGGAGCTAGCTGATATAGTGCAAGCTAGTCTAATTTAAACACAAACAAAAAGAAACGTCCTCAGCCTCTGCCGACACCCTAACTAACCTACACTACCTGCCCATTCGAAAATACACAGGTGTTAGCGATCATTCACTTTTTTGCCATGTTAATTCTGTGTATTGTCATTTTCTTCTTTCCATTTAAACATTTTACAAACTTCATTTACTCTTATTGATTGTCCTTGGCTTGGTAGAAGGTTATGTACAATTTAAGTTTTAGTAATACTAAACTATTTAGAATTCTGTAACCTATCTATTCATACAGATTATTCCTGTGCAGGAATTCAGAGTCAGTACCTTGACCAGGAGTACTGCAGCAGAAGGCGGGATTTGAACCCGAGTCCTTCTACCAACCGTAATCATGACACTACCTGCTGTCTACTTCACTAAAAAGCACTTCCAAATGTAAAGTTTACACAGACAATTTTGTTCAGACATCAGGAATGCTCGAAGCACACCTGTGGTAATCCTAGGAGAAATGCCACCCCTCGACTTTCTGACCTTTGCTCTCTGAGGTTTCATGGACTCCAGGGGCGTTCAGTGACTTGGGCTGCAAACTGAAACCTTGCTTTGTTTTTCACATTTCTTAGGGGGTTATTCCCTTTAACAGCACAGGTGGGAATCCTCAATCAACTGGTTTTCCCCATAATATGGTGAGCTGACCTTCGCTCTCTGAGAACTTAACTCTTGACCTTATAGTTTGGAAATTTCAGAAACGTGCTGGCACGCGACCTAATGCACATTCTATGCAGGTACTTTATTCACACCCTTTATGATCATGCTGCACACCTGCATCTTTGTGAAATATCACCTTCAATACCCCCTTAATGAAATTCCATAAAGGAACAGGCAAGTATTTTCCTTTTAATCCCCCATTTAAAGTACAGGCTTTAAGCCCAGGTATTGGAATGGAAAAGAATGTGGAGCCAGTGAAAATGAGCCTCTCCCATCGTTCTGCAATGCATATGAAAGCACGGGCAACCGGCACATGTGGTGCAAAGGTGTTAGAATGCCAGATGCAGGTCCTGTGATCGCACTGAACGGTGGGCACAACACACACGGGCCCTGAATGACTGGGATTCTTGGCCCTGAATTCTTAGATCCCACTAGATATGGAGGGGTTAGACTCTCACGTGCGTCTGATGATGAAAAGGCGCACAGCATCGGGACGGCACATCCCACTAAAAAATAGAGAGGAGGGAATGGCCTCAGTGGGAAAATACACTTGCTGTGGAAGCAGCTGGCCTAGCCAGTGTGTTGCAAAGGACAACTCTTGTCAACATATGCAATTTACATACTGCGTAACATCCACCCAAACTCAACTGCACATATCTGGACTGAACTTTGTGCCTTGTGTCAGCTCCAGAACTAATACTCTGTCTCCTGTCTGCTCCTCTGTTGATGTTGGCTTATCAAACGCTAAAACTGTTGGCTGTGAGATAATGGGGGGATACATGTCGACTCCAAATATGTCCCTTGAGGTTTGAGTGAACAATTTCTCCATGATTCAAGCATACTGCCCAGTTTGTGTCTCTGAGGGATCATTACATGATACACGAATTTCGTAGATGGTTTAACTGGTGCAGTTCACGTAGCTAAGAAATGTACGTGTGCGTTCGTACTAGGTCAGTTTGAACAATATAATATTTTATTTATAAGTTATTCAGATTACTTGTGATGGACACACACACACTCACACTCACACACTAGCTGAGTTACATGAAACATGTTTGTCTGGGTTCAGACAACCTCAAAACCCAATTTTCATTTCAGAAAATATTTTTGTTTCCTCTCTTAAGTCAGACCAGTTTTTTAAAATTTTCCCTTTTCCTCTAAAAATTAGTCTGGTTGATAGTCAGTCGGGTGTCTTCTGACAAGCAATTTGCTATGTGGTAATGGAAAAACAGTCTTCACTGTCACCGACCATAACCCACAAACTGGCTGTATCTTAGCGACTGGCTTTGACATGCCGTATTATCAAATAACCACAATATTTAGTCACGCTTATATTACAGCATCTTTATACAGTTGTGCGTTATCCTGCTTTCACTTAATGTGTACAACCTGGATCGCTCAGATGTTTTGGCAAAATGCTGGCATCTTTGTCTGCTGTGATACTGAAATTGGTGGAAACTGGCAGGAAGGGCAGCTTTTCAAAAGCGGATTTTGCTGATATTTTCTTTTAAACACTTGTGAAATCTGGAAGTGGAGGCTTCCTTTTCCTGTGGAACTACGTGTTGCTGCTGCTGATGATGACAGTATTCTGACACTTGAAAGTAAGGACAGAAATTTGTTTGGCCATTACTAATCATATTGTTTATTTTGAAATATTTCCAAAATTCCATTTTATATTACCCTGAACCAGAATAGACACTAAAACATAAGCAAGAACAGAAAACACATTTTTCTTTTTATCACATGGACTTCTTGCTTTTGTTCATAAAAAAGGAGCGTAACATTTTCAGGAAAAAGCACAATTGGCCCTAAAGTGAAATGGTACACGAGTATGAAAATTAAAGAGCTGCAACTGCCATTACTGCGGCATGTGCTGTTACTAGCTTAAGGTTAAATTTTTATTGAATTTATCTTTATTTACATCATTTTTATCACACTCACAGTATTATGTGATTTGTGTGGTGTTGCATTTTACAGCCCATTGATACTGACTGAGGGGCTCCAGTTGATTTAACAACACTTCTGAAATATTTTCAAAAGAATATTCAACTGTGTTTAAATAAAATATCATTTTCGGAAATATGTTTGCACGGAATAAGCATATTGCTGTGCCCCAGTCAGGCTTTGTGGGGAAGAGTAGCGAGAATTATTCATGAAAGGGGAAATAGCAGAAACAAGTAGACATGATTATTTGTAAAGACTTGCCAAAATAACTGTTCGTGCAGTCTTTTACTGGCTAATATTATTCAATAAGTTCTGTAAAACAGCTGAGGGCAACATAGAGGTTAGAGCCATCACAGTGCAATTGAGTTCAAATCTCTTCTCAGGCTCTGCCACTCTTAGCCAAGGTACTTACCCTCAACTGACACGGTAAAAATGACTCAGCTGTATAAAAGGGTAAATCATTATAAGGAGTTTAGTATACAACTGTAATGGTGTGAGAAAAACATCCACTAAATGTAAAAATGTTAAATATATGGAACACCGATAAGTTTATTAGTGCCGCAGAATGTAGTTTCTCACGAAAAAGACACGGTCCGTACAGTTTTGTTGTTTGATTTTATGGGGTGCCAATAATAATGCTACAAGAACTTTGACTGCTACTCTGCAAAGACTAAACACATTTTCATCCACAAAGCCATAAAAAAACCTTGCAAAATAATAATAATGAATGAAAATATCTTCATAACTTTGGCGTTTTTGTTCTAGACAGGAGTGAGCCCCGAAAACTTTAGGCACAAACAAAACCCACCCCAATGACTCCAATCAAACTCTGCTATAAAAAGCAGTTCGGAACACTTTAAATGACTGGAATTGCAGAAAACTTTAAGTTTTTATAAGTTTACGTTATCATAGCAACTGAGATGGAAATTTAAATGATATACATTGAAGCTGTCATTCAGTTCTTTAATGTGACATTCCTTTCCAACAGAGATGTTTAAAAATACACCTGTCTGGCTGACATTCAAAGGGAGAACATTTGTTTTAATGGGCAGTATTCATTAAAATACTTTCTCCAAATGGTTGTCAGTAAATGTATGGATATGTCACCACAGTAACATTCTTTGAGAACAAATACAGCCAGCAACACAGATTAGGAGCTGTACTGCTAAGTTCAGTGAGAGCCTGGTCAAGTTTAATTCACACAGAATACTGACTATATTTCTTTGTGGCTTATTGTGATGTCCTTTGATGTGTCTTTTTATTCATAATTCAATTAATGTAAAATCACATTTTTTAATCAATATACAGTATATGAAAAGCTCAGCACCGTCCAGTAGTACATACACGATGGTTGCTTGAGACAGTGTCATTCACTTACTTCAGTTATTTTCAGTAAGACTCATAACATTTAATTTGCATTCTATACATTATGTTTTGTCCCATAATTAAATTATGTATCTGAATAATGTTAAGACTGACTGACAGTTTAAACACATTTTCCTTGCTCTGACAGTATGTTGTACGTTTGGTACAGAACTGAGGAAAATATTGGAGCTCTTGGACACAAGTGGATATAAATGGAAGCAGAGGTTGGTTTTTCAGTTTAGGTCTCTGTCTTGGATGGAACAAGATTGGGTTCAAAAAAAGAGGATATGAACATGATGTGAAAAAAGCAGAAACTGAAGACAAAGAGGCTGAGAAGTAAATAGAAGTAGACAGAAGAACTGAACTTCAGAAAAAAATTATTCTTGGATTATTTCTGCACCACTGTTGCTAAAAAAATCAATGAAGAGATGATACAAAATTTTAGTGTTTTGGTAAATGCAAAGTGTATTAACATACTTTAATGTAAAGTCTTTTAACATACATAAAACAAAAAATGCATACCAGCATCAAACTGTCTTCTCATCTGTGAGCCATGGTGGAGGGAGTATAATGGCATGGGGCTGCTTTACTGCCTCAGGGTCTGGATGGCATGCAGTCATTGAGGTGCTAATGAAACCCAGGTTGTATCAGGAAATTCTACAGTAGAATGTCAGGATATCTGTCTGTGAGATAAAATTGAATCATGCAGCATGACAGTGATTCAAACACTGGAGTAAATCACCAATAGAATGGCTCCAACGCAAGAAATTCTGCATGCTACCATGGCAGAGTCTCCACCTCAGTGAAGTGGTTTGTAAATATTGTGCATAATGTTAAGTATTATATACAGTATTTATTTTTTATTATGGCATAGATAAAGATCAGATCAGAAGATCGGATATGAAAAGCCATTCATGCTAAAATCCAGGCAAAAGGTTAACAGACTTTTTCCTCACAACTGTATTATTCAGTACACCAGCATTTTTCCCTAGTAACACAGGAATATTACATCCAAAACAGGGATTTTATTTAAAGCTTGTGGACAATCTAAACCAATCAGAACACTGAATATAGTTAATCAAATGCTCAACTTAAATAGCAGATTCAATACAAATGTTTAGAAATAAATTGTATTTAGGTGTAAACATGGCCTATTACACTCATCCCTGCCCCTTGGCTGGCACTGCACTGAACCCCCACCCTTAACCTTGTTGGTGATGAGCCCACAAGGTGGCTTCACATTTCTGTTTTGGGCTAAGACAGACCACATTATGTGGGTTACCCAGGACCCTTGCCAATGAACAGCAACTCCAGGCTTCTCTCCAGGGTTGTTTCCCAGTAACCCCGATCCAGGCAAGGGGCACTTTGTTTTTTTTGCTGGTTGGTGTCTCCCACAGTGACAACCCCAGAACATGCTGGTGGACACCATCAATGAGGAAAGCTGTTAGGCTGAAGAAAGAGGCTTTCCAGGCAATGGTCTTAGGAGATCTCCTGATTAAGCAGAGAGGTATCATCAAGAGGGCTACAACAAAGGCAGTTGCTGAAGCAAAAGGAGATTAGAGATCCCATGGAGAAATGGGTGGATGAGATTCGGCCAGAGATGTTAAAAGCCCTGGACAGGGTAGGGAGTGCGTGGCACATATGATTCTTCAGTGTGGCATAGAAGCTGGGTAAGTTACCTCTGGATTGGTAAACTGAGTGGTGACTGTCCCTGTATTTAATAAAGAAACCTGTGCCAGGATACTGGAGAGGAGATTCTGAACAAATTTGGAGACTTATAAAGAACAATGCGGATATCATCCTAGCCATAGTACAGTGGACCAACTCTTCTCAATGGAATTTTTGAAGGCGTCATGGGAACATGGTAACCCAGTCCACATGTGTTCTGTGAAAATGCGCATGACTTTTTCCCTCGGCAAATGAGAGATACTGCAGGATTCCGGTGTACCGGGACCACTGATGCATGCTATTCATTTACTGTACGAGTGCAGTTTGAGCCGTGTAAATATTCTCAGTATTAAGCCAAATACATTCAGTGTGGATGTTGAACCCTGGAAAGGATCTGTTTTGTTTCCACTCCTGTTTGTGATTTTTATGGACAGAATGTCAAGGTGCAGCCAAGGTTCAGAGGGTGTTTAGTTGGGGGGACTAGAGGTGGCATCTCTGCTTTTTGCGGATCATGTCCTTTTGGCCTCATCTATCTGTGACCTTCAATGTGCACTTGAAGAGTTTGCTGCTGAGTGTAAAGTGGCAGGTGTGAAAATCAGCATTTCCAAGTCTGAGGCCATGGTCTTCTCCAGGAAATGAACAAGTTGCTCTCTCCAGCTTGAAGGATCTTGCTTACAAGTGATACGACAGGTTAGGAGGAGGTTGAAAGGCGGATTAGTGCAGCATGGGCAGTCCTGCAGTCACTGTACCAACCTGTGGTGGTGAAGCAGGAGCTGAGTTTTTGGATAAAGCTCTTTGTTTACACTCTTACAAAGTGTCTCACTCACTCTGTCTACCTTTCCATCGTCACCTGTGGTCATGAGCTTTGGCAGTAGCTGAAAGACCGAAATCTCAGACATGAGCAGCCAAAATGAGGTTTGGATACAGGGCTTCTGGGCTCACCTTCCATGACAATATTACAAAATATTACAAAATATCACGGCAAACAGACACTCACTACTAGTTCCTGCTCAGTTTTCCTAAAATGCAGACACTTTGACCTCTAATGCCTGCTTCAATGACAGAAAACTGGCATTTTTCATCATCTTGCTGCTGAAATCAAAAAATGTGAACTTTTCCAATGTGATGCAGACACAATGGGACTGGTCCTCTGGGCTAAAATGACACATACAGTACTGTGCAAAAGTCTTAGGCATTCAACTTCAATGTCTGTGGAGAAGTACAGGTAGATTCTTATCTACCATCAGGGAGGTTTCTGGTTGGTCCCAAATTCATTCTGCAGCCTGAGAATGACCTCAAACACCCAATCTCAGTCATACACAACTATCTTGAGCAAAAAGAAGGAATCCTGCAACAGATGCTATGGTCCCCACAGAGCCGTGATCTCAACACGATCAAGTCAGTCTGGGAGGACATGCAGAGACAGTCAAAGTCTGCAGAAGAACTGCGGCCAGTTCCTCAAAATGTTTGGAAGAATCTACCAACCTCTACCTTAAACCGCATGCAAGTTTGCATAAGAGAATTGATGGTGTTTTAAAGGCAAAGGGTGGTCACATCAAATATTGACCTGATTGAGGTTTTTTTGTCTACTGCACTTTTTAGAAGGTTTATTGATCAATAAGTATTCATTGCATTATTTTTGGAACCATCCTCGCTTTATAGCATTTTTCCCACAGGTGCCTAAGACTTTTGCACAGTACTGTACATAATACAATAGTGTGCATGATACACAAACGGCTACAGATGTTAAATGATATCAGGTTCACAGGCTCAGGCGTAATATTTCCTGATTGTTAGAAGTTATTTGGCCATTACAATTCTGTTGCTGTTCTGCAGCTGAATCTGTTCAAGGCACTCCTTTCCATGGCATCAGTCAGGCCTTTTTGCGGTGTCCTGTCTCTGTGCTGCATCCATTAAACTTGTTTTCAGGCCTGCTGGGAGAATTCCTTGCCCAGGATTTTGCCTCAATATCGATTGTTGGGACCAGTCTTTGGTTGCGGTGGTGGAACAAACATGCAACAGAAGAATGTCATCTAGTCGCTGGGTAAGGGATAAAGATCAATGGATGAATGGATGCCATGCCTTTGCTTTCTTATTAGGAACACTGGGAGCATCAGGCTGTGTGCAGATACATTTCCTTTGCCCTGCCTTTGTTTTCTTGCTATCCAGGCATGCCTGCATGTCAGGACTGTGGTCTGTGGTCAGCCTTGGTGGCCACTAAGTGCTCGCCTGCCACAGCAGCCATTCCTCCAAGGGGCCCGTCTGCCCAGCACCTGTCCTTTGTTCTTGCTATGCATTCCATGCCCCAGAGCAGGATATTCCTATTTACTTTGTTGTGCAGAGTTTCTTCTGATGTTCTCTTCATTTTCATTAGTCCTTCATTTTTTTTTTCCAAGTCCAGACCTCCGGGGCCCTTACTCTTACTTCTTGAATTTTGCATTTTAGTTTTTGTAGTTTTTGTTTTTTTTTTTTCTAATTTAAGTTATAGTACCAGGCTATATTAATCTAAAACAATTAGTTTCCACTGTATAAAAGTCAATATTTAGCTGCAAGCATTCTAATAAGTATAAAAGTGCAGGACTGATATACATGTTTAGTACATTTTTAAACTTTTCTATTGTCACCATAAACATGGTTATAGTAAAAGTTACACTACATTTTGTTTGTTGTAGCACTGCAGTGACCATCTTTCCGATGAACATTTATATCCAACAACTGCAAATAAAGCTATGAAATTAAATATCATTCACCTTTGCCCCTAAATATGGTTATACTTATCAGCATCAACCTCTATCAAAAGAATTTATCCTCAGATCGAAATAAAATGTACCATAGTATTTAAAGGGGGAAATAAAGGAAAACATGAAAAACAGGTTATTGATTAGATATGTTTTCAAGCATATCTGACTGATCAGAATTATAACAGACAAGAATTTCACAGACCAGTCCTCAGTGACTAATATGGGGTACAGCTGAAAAACATCAAACTGCTCCTATGGTTCATGTAAGTTTTTAACCAAAATAAGAATAATGCTGTATCTCATAATAACTCTACTCCTCCACTGTGACCATTAGATTAAAACAAGTTACAGTGCTGTGCAAAAGTCTTAGGCATGCAACTTCAATGTCTGTGGAGAAGTACAGGTAGATTCTTATCTACCATCAGGGAGGTTTCTGGTTGGTCCCAATTCATTCTGCAGCCTGAGAATGACCTCAAACACTCAATCTCAGTCATACAGAACTATCTTGAGCAAAAAGAAGGAATCCTGCAACAGATGGTTGGTCCCCAAAGAACCCTGATCTCAACACGACCAAGTTAGTCTGGGAGGACATGCAGAGACAGTCAAAGTCTGCAGAAGAACTGTGGCCGGTTCCTCAAAATGTTTGGAAGAATCTACCGACCTCTACCTTAAACTGCATGCAAGTTTGCATAAGAGAATTGATGGTGTTTTAAAGGCAAAGGGTGGTCCCACCAAATATTGATCTGATTGAGGTTTTTTTGTCTACTGCACTTTTTAGAAGGTTTATTGATTAATAAGTATTCATGGCATTATTTTTGGAACCATCCNCACTTTTTAGAAGGTTTATTGATCAATAAGTATTCATTGCATTATTTTTGGAACCATCCTCGCTTTATAGCATTTTTCCCACAGGTGCCTAAGACTTTTGCGCAGTACTGTAGAAGGAGACAGCAGCATGAGAGACAACTGATCAACAAGCTAGTGTTTCATATGGAACCTGTACTGTACAGATCATTAAAGTTGAATAAACTGAATCCCTACTGGGACAATTATATGATGCTGCAACTGATATTAACTGAAAAGCAATCTTTTACAGGTAACAGCAGCTCCCAACATTTCCAGTTATTTTCATATGTTTATTTCATATTCCACAGATGCCCTCTATAACACATGATATTTGGAGGCAATTATGGAAATTATCTTTCCATCTAAGGTCAGAATGGAGGCACAGGTCCTGAACTGTTTGTTCTCATGTGGGAAAAAGGCTCACTTTGTGTTTATTTTGTACGTCCTCCCCCGTCTGCTAGCGTTTCCTATACGCGGTCCGATTTCCGCCTGCAGCGAGGAGATGTGTTTCTGACAAAGTCGTCAATCTAAATTGCCCACAGCGAATGTTTATGTGTGACTGTGTGTTTAATTGCCTTGTGATAGACTGATGTCCCATCCAGGGTGTAGCCCCGCTTGCTGGAATCCTCGCCACACACCGTCAGTACAATGTTCCTTACTATTGCAGCAAAACAGTCACTTAGCCGTTTTCTGAAGGTGGTCTCTCTCAAAGATTCTTCACATTTGTTTTCTTCTTTATGCAGGCATTTGTATGCAGGCATACTTTGACCCCCCGGATTAGAGTGTACGCCACGAACTCCGCCTAGTGCTGCATCAAAAGAGAAATGTTTATGCCGCACAAACGCTTTTCCAGTTTTGTTATTATTATTCTCACAGCTAAGAAAACTGCACTTGTTTTGTGGGAACCCCACCTGAACTTCTACATTGTCTGGGGTTCATAACTTTTGCAGGGATATTTCTTTTGCAGAGCATATACACAGGCTGAAACACATACACGCAAGGAAAACAGAAAGATATTTTTGAGGGTAGTTCATTGGCCTCCTAGAAGCCGTTTCAGCGCCAAGTACTTTTGAAAAATAAAACAAAACTCTTTTCCCCTTGGCTGGCTGCCACACTGCCTCCCACACCTGACTGCCACATCTTGTTGAAGACCAGCTGTCTTGTGCAGATGGTCGCTATTCTTGAAGTCTTCCGGACTCAGCGCACCATTTCTGTCGTCGTATTCATTGAGTTTTGAGTCAAGTATTTGTTTCTTATAGGATTAATGTCGTCTAAGCATCACAGAAACTCGTGTTTGGTCACAGCTCTTTTGGTCTGAGAGCCACCCAGTTAAAAACACGTCATGTGGTTGCTTCATTGCTAGCTATTCCAACACCAACACCTTTTGATATACCATAATCAGACATATGGCCCCCCAGTCACCAATTTGTAAAGTTAAAAGCAGAAAGCAATGAAAGAGAAGGTGCATCTTTCATCTTGTCTTGTCATTGGACCAACTCAGGCGATCAGTCTATTCTGTTTCTGTCAATTCTGACCTTTCTTAGCCCCTTTGGTGAGGACCTCCAGGGTGAGGACACACTCACGAAAACTCTTCTCAGATTCTGACAGCTCCCCCAGGATAGAGCCATAATTTGAGTCTCACCTGGCAGTCAAACATTAACACCTTGAGAATGTTCCAGATTTCACACATTCCATGTAACTCCTTCAAAGCATGTTGCCCCCTCATCCCCCTTAGCTCCATGTAGCCTGCTTATAGTGTCTGACACCTGGTATCTTAACATCCAGCAGAATTTGTGCCTCAGCCACTTTGTTACAAGTAGTGTGCGGTTTGGCCAAACCAACAACACACAAGGAATTTATTTACGAAAGATAATTCAAGGATAAAAAAGGAGTCATACGAAAGAGCCATATTTAACAAGTAAAATAGACTATGATGAAAGGCATGCAGTGGAGGCTGTTTCTTATTACTTCATTAAACTAAGCTCTGAACATGCAAAACATTACCTGACCCTAAGCACAGAAGACTCGAGCTGTTATAATGTTATACTTTCCTACATTTCCTATATTTCCAGGATGCAGCCACTAGGGTGGAGAGGTAAACATTTGTCTCCTGTTTATGCTGCAGCCTTTTCAGTCATTCCTACTGGTCCATTTTTTCACCACGCTAATTTGAACCAGTTTGAACCATAGAAACCCTTTCATATAGTGTATAGTCTACAGCTGTAATTGGTTTATTTATCATTGTCACATTATGGTATAATGTATTTTCTCTTAAGCATTAGCAAAAACATTACTTATCCTACAAAACACAAGGAAAATCAAACTCAGTTAAAAAAGGCAGAAAATGAGTCATGAAGTGGAAAGCCTGAAATGATTCATTAGCCTTCTTTGTATTTGTACAAAACCCAAACTGCCTGGATGTCCTTTCTCTTTTATAAAAGCGTGTTGGCATAAAAGCGTTATTTGTTTGTTGCAAAACACTGAGCGCTAGTCAAAGTGAGGTTTACCTACAAATATTTGAACATTTGAAATGCATTGTTCTGATGGGTTGTTAAAAAATAAAGAAATAAATAAACTCTAAATCCAAGTGCCGCGTTTTAGTTTCGAGAGAAGTGCTTCCCAGTACAATGTGTAACCGGATATTTACAGGTAGATGTTTGATTATGGATTTATATGTGTGCAGAGGAATAAAGGTAAATGTACTGTTAGAAAAAAGGGCATATCGATAAACTGCTTCAAAACTGGAAAAGGGAATCTCACTGTTCATTATGGCTTTAATATGCAGCACATTGTATTTTACGCTTATTTGTTCTCTCAGATACTAAGCTAGACAACAGGTTAGACAGTAACAGGGTTTTTGCTATTTTTATATGTTTAGCACTGTTTGCAGCATTGAAGCTGAAATGGTGAAGTTTAAGTTATAAGGTATGGTGGAGGGCTTTTTTTCCAAAGACATGTGATTTTAAAGAAAACAACTGAGTCTTCTGCACTGAAGTATTTCATAGGAGTTTAATTTCTGATTTTTTTTGACTGCTGGCTGCTGCAGAAATTCTGTCACAAAAAGCCCTGGCTGCATTTTATAATAAACCACTTTTTCTTAGTGTCTGAACCTCAAACCTCCCTCTGATGTAAGAATTTAATAAAAACTGTTGTGGGACAAAGCCAGGATAATACATGCTCAGCTCTGAGTAAACGAAACCCAGTTTTCATGGTGTGCTGGATCCCAAAAAGAGCAAAGAATGCTGAAGGCAAAAGCTCTTTCGAACAGAACAAAACTATATGACGTATACAGATGAATAGATCTGTACTCGAGAACAATGTCTTTTTCTCTGTTTATAAAGATTACTGAATCAACAACATCTAAAGCATCCAGACAAGTGCCCTACACCCAGAGTCATGAAGCAAATCTAGTGGATCTAGTGGATAAGCTGGTACACTGCAGTGGGAGGTCAGTTTTTTAACAAAAAAGTCAAACTTTTTGCGCCTTCACGCTACTGACATGTCAGGTATTATATTTGAGCACATTTAGTTTGTTCATTAGTTGTATTATTTGGACCTCAACCTGTCGTTGGTGTTTGCAGCTAAAACCTTTGCGCTTTGTATAAACCTATGTCCACATGCTTGTCTATTACAGCCCATTTGATTCTGTTCTCTTCCAGTCGTTCAGTAAACTTGAATGAGATGGACCAGCTATAGCTGTGCATCTACAGTCCATTTAACAAAAACATATGGGATGCCTGGGATTCTCAGCCATTATTTGCGAAATAAAAGGGCCTTTGTCAAAGAGTAGTTAAAGGACAGTACCATTTCATAATGCCAGCCATAAAGAAACAGGAACACCATTTTATTGCCTCTGCTTGAATTATTCCCATATTTCTGAAGTACCTAGTAGGACAAGTCCAACACAGCACAGTACAGCAAAGTGTAAACTAGGCTCAGTTGCTGAGAAACAAAGTAATGCTGTGTTTAAATATGCCTGAAGAATACAACCTGCAAACGTTTTATTTTCTACTGACCCTTTATTTATTTATTTATTTATTTATTTATTTATTTTTAATTTTGTATTTATTTATTTTCTAGATTGTTTTGTAGTTTTCGGGCCACTGTATTTCAATTGTAATACTACAGTTGTATCTTCTGACAAGTAAATGCTTATTGCTGTCAGGCATACGTTTAATGTTCTTACACAAAGACCAAAACTGAAAAACAAAACTTTGCTAAACAACTTGGATGTTTTGTGGAAGTTGAACTGCAGCATCTGTTTTGGTCATTGCATTTCAGTATAAATAAACATTGGAATATGCCGCTTTCTGAGTTCTGTAGCACGAAGGTTATTAATATTCTTAACAGAAACGTAGTTAGGCCCCCTTAAATAAAATAATTTGGAATTTTTGTGGGTCCTCTCCAGGTGTGGGCCTCCGGGAACCATCCCCACCATTCAACCCACTGGAAAACCCCTGGATTATTAAAGTACGATATTCTGTATGTGTTTGGCTGACTATTACGTTAATATTTATCCATTCAACCAACACCGTTGTGCAAAACAATTTATTATTTAGCATTAATTTAATGGATGCTTTTCTCCAAAAAAAACTTTCAATGTGTGGTTTGTATGTAATTACAATTACTTACCTATTTATAGAGCTGGAAAAATTTTAGTGGATCAGCTCAGAGTAATAGGCAAAGTGAGACTTGAACCTTGTTTGTATGACTGAAAAAAATCATTGGTTCTCACCATTCCACTACCTGCTGCGCTCTTATAAAGCAAGAGAATTTTTTAAAAAACGTGCAAGACACTTATGCACACCAGTTCTGTGTCTGACACCCTGGTCGGCGTGCCCCACCATGACAACCGCGCAAACAAAACCATGTCAGAACTGTGTTTTGGTCATCTTTCCTCCTGCTATCTCCTCAAAAGTGACAGGTCAGATAGCCAGCTGAGGCCAAAGGGAAAGTGGATGTCAGGAGACCCGATAAATACTGTTGTTCTTCTTTTGTTTGGCTGTACATTAATCAGGTAGAACAAAAGACAGACAGTGATGGGACTGGGCTGTTTGCAGCCTAAAAATAATGGCCTCTCTTGCTCTTCTTATTGAATCGAATGTTGTTTTAGAGATACAGGTTTACTGTTTGCATACTGTATATTTAAAGAGGTTTTATTACATCCAGAATAAGGACCTGATATTTGCTATACACTTAGCAATATATGTTATATATATATATTTTATACATATATCACTGCTAAAAAGAAAATGTATTATTAAATGCAAATTAATATATTCAACATATAAATAAACAAACAAGAAAAATGGAAAGAAAAATAAAAATATTGTGTTTTTTAGGTAATGGACAAATAGTTTAAATTTAGAATTTTACACCACTGTGTCATGCTTATCTGCAGTGTGGGAAGAGCCCATACTGAGCTAGCAAGCCATCCTGCCATAAATATGAATTGTTCTGGACAATGGAGACTGCAAAGATAATTGAAATGAAATGTTCTGGAAACTTGTAGGCTGTGCACGTTCTGTTTTAATAAAAGTCCCGACCACTGCCATGAAGGGAATGTGTCAGGTAAACCTTTCACATGGGGTGAGGTCTCCCGACTTCAATCTGCAAAATACACCCTGGCAATAAAACAGGGCGGATCAGACGCATTCTTACGGCCTGAGTGCTTTTGTAGATTTACGTCTCATAGCACGGGTTCAAAGTCACACGTTACTTCGCCTGCCATGGTACGGCAAGGGCTGTTCCCCCAGGGCTCCAGGCTGAAGTATTTGAGAGCTCCGGAGGAGCCCTCTTAAATGAATATGTTCACTCCAGAAGATCTGAAAGAAATGGAGCCTGACACTGGAGTTGTACCCGGGAGAGGTCACATGGCATTGGCCAGCCAGAGACTCGAGAATTAGAATCACATTTTAAGGAAACTTTTCAAAGTTCGAAAACAGTCCAACTTGAGAGCACATACACGAATAGCATGACACACTCAGAGGCGCATTCGTGCAAAAATCTGATCTTATTAGGATGAATATAATTCCTGTTTTCTTTCCCTGTCAGAAGTGTTCATTTTCAGAAAATAAACATGTCCTATTGTAGTGTGGAATAAATGAAAACAAAACGGTGATATGCACTGGATCTGTATGCATCGCATATGAAATACTTAGGATGATGAATAAACTAGTTCTAGCCCTAACCCTATGTTCTCATAATATCCATATAATTTATTTGTGAAAAATTTGACAGTTAATCAGTTTCATTGACTTTAACAAATCTCAGACCCCTGACAATTCCCAGCAATATTTTGCTTTTGTTTTTAATGAGACTTGACAGTTTAATATAATAACTGTGCTGTAGCCAAAACCTATAATGCAGTAACTGAAATATCCCCATAGTGCTCTAGTTATTTTTTCATTTTCCCATTTGCAGCTATTTTATTGCCCTGTAACATTAAGGTGTGCATACATTGTAAGGTTATTTGAGTGCAATTATTTCTGGAAGGGAAGTAAAACTACTTGACTTGCCAGACATTAATAAGGAAGGCAATGCTACGACAGTCACTTGTAATAAGATTATTGCCAAAATGTTATAATCTTATCATAGACAACAGAGTACACTTATTGAATCCTGTCCGTCCAAGGAATTGATATTTTTGTTGTATGAACTTTTTGTTATTTTGCTCATTGCTAAGCCAGCACTGGTATTTAATGTGATTTACAACTGTACATGTCATCACAGGTGAATAATGATTTTTTGGCTGTTCCTCAAGAGTACTACAGCAGTGCAGCCAGCAGCCTTTAAATGATAAATCAGTGTCCTTAACCACTACACTGAACTTATGGGTCGTACAACCCTCCCCTTCATATTGCATAAAGCACTAATATATCCTCCTCAAGCAAAACTATTGATTGAAAACAGTCCAGTAAAAACCATGGGAAAAGGGGTGATCTTGTCAGAATCGCTCAGGCACCGAACAAGAAGAACCGAACAAGTGTTCCTCCAATAAAAATATCCAGTTGGATGGTTTGGTAAAAGGCGAGCAGCACTGGCCTTCCAGCGCCTGGGTTGGCCGGGTGTGAGTTTGAATCCAGTTCAGTCTGTGTGGAGCTTGCATGCTGTCCCTCTGCTTGCGTGGGTTTCCTCTGGGTGCTCTGGTTTCCTCCCACAGTCCAAACACGTGCATTTCAGGCTAACCGTTCACTGTAAATTGGACAGGCTCTGGGTCTCCAAGGGTCCTGCTCAGAATTAAAGAAATGGTTCAATGTTTTGGCAAAACGAGAAATGTGCTTGTAAACCTGGGACATGTTTGAGAGCTGTAAATTGCAAACAACTGTTTTTGGATTAGTAACTGCCTGATCATTATTTCAGATGTTCTCAAAATATCCATCCATCCAGTTTCCTTCAGCATTGCATTCTGGTCAGGGTGGTCTTGGAGCGAATATTAATAATGGTTTATATCTGCTGTACACCACTTACAAAAGCTATTTCCTCAACAGTTAAGTCACTTATAGTTAGAGATTTTCTTCAACATAAGCCCAGCACTGTGATTTGTACCATAGAAGAGATTATACAAACTGCATTTGTAACAGGCAAGAAGTAGACACATTAACTCCGGTACTTAACTAAATTTCTGGACTACTTTTCAGAGTAGTTTTTTTGTTCATACTTTTACTGAAGTAAATTTATAATTAAAATGTGTACTTTGATTCTGCCATATATGTGTCACTCTTTTTGATAATTTCTGAATTTTTCACATTTAATTTTGTAACTCACTCACCTGAAAACCAAAAGTTAGTTTTACATTAGAAACACCTCCTCACAGTCAGCTGACTTATTCTGAGGATTTCGATGTCCAGCTGTAGATTTATAAAGTCACTTTTACAAAAAACCCCGACAGCGATGCCTCCTTGCTGTCAGCTCTTTTGTGTGGATTTCATTAGATGTTTATTTGTGACCAGTGAGATTATAGCTGAGTTTTGTCTTGACAGCATAGTTCACACATGTTCAGGGAAAGCGATGATCGAACTGAGGAAAAACACGTTTAAATAAGTGCAATAACTTTACAAAATGTTAGAAATTAATTTTGTCTAAATTGTTGAGCTGCTGGGTAACTCAGTTGTGTTTCATTTATTTCCCAGTATGAATTATGCTAAGAGAAATTGCATTTTCATTTTACTAACATGTAAAATTGCAAGTGTTTGAAAAACTACAACTCACAGTATTTAAATTCTGAAGTATTATTTTCACAGTTATTCACCCATTTATGCACCTGGGTAATTTTTTCATGAAGCAGTTGCAGGTGAGAATAAGGAGTCAAACTTCGGTCCTTTGTTTCAAAGCAGGACGTGTATAACTAGCTAATTTTAACAATACGAAGGTAGCTGTGCAGTTAAACAATTTATAATAATCTATTTAAATTGTTTTCTGCTTCCTTCCGTGTAACGTTCATGTCCTGAAAGAATCATTATCTAGCTGGTTAACAGTCAAATCAGAATCGGGTCGACAGACCGGCTAATAGCAGGTTCACCGAATACGATGACTCCTCTAGGTTTTTAGCTTTCTTTCAATGTTTCCCATCTAATTTTAATTTATTAGGTGTTTGGATAGTTGCTTTGTGAGACAGCTAGTAGTGCGGTGATAAGATACTGACTTCACTGTTCAAAACCTGTTTTGTCGCTGCTGTGCAGCTGCCTTTGAGCGATATGCTCACCCTGACTTGGCTCAGGATAAATTCCCTGCGGCATAAATACGCACAAAGCTGTAAACTGCTTTGGATAAAAGTGTCGGATAAATTACCAAGAACAGCTAGAACTGTTCATTTGCTGTAGTGGGTAGCGCTCCTGTTCTGTCCTTCAATCCTTTTAGCACAGTCTGCCATGATACCCCTGGTGTCTCTCGAGATCATTTTTAGGCCTATTCTTTTAAGTTTGTCGGGGGCCCTTTTGAGCCACCCCCCCCGTAGCCTCGGGCCCCCTCAAGGGTAATTCTTAAAGCTACAAACATGTCTCCTGTGGCCCGTATTTCTCCAAGCCTATCTGGTTACCGAATTCTGTACAGAGCGTGCCTGAAGGGACTGGGAAAAGGAAACAGAACGGAGAACCTCTGTGGTTTGACGGCACTCCAGAGCCTTTCCATCCAGCCTGGCAGGGGGCCAAATTGAAGTGCAACTGCTTCCTTCAGTAATATAGCAAGGACTCGACTCTCCACTCACTTTCACGCATTGAAAAAAGCAAATAAATAAATGAATACATACATATCATATACAGTCAACATAAAAATTTATATGTATAATTTAGTTATACTTCACGTACCGTTTTTATATATGACTAAATGGTACATGAAGACTGCTTGGCAATATAACATTCAGTTTTTATTCATTGCCGGGAACAAATTAAATATCTAACATCTGATCTAGTCTTGAAAATATACTATTAAACTAAATACTTAAATACTATACTATTACTATTAAAAATATTCTTCTTTCCCCAAAAGTCTTTTTGTCCTTTGCTGTATATAATTCACCGATTTATCATTCTGATTAATTTAAACATCACGACACTGTAGCTTCATATTTGAACAATACCAGAAAATACCCAGTTTGTTTCATACGTGTGCAACGCAGCCGTTAAAATGTGACTAACAAACATCTCATTTTACTCGTGGCCGAAGAAAAATTGAAGTTTTGCTCAGAAGATCCGAGAAACTTGTCTGTTCTGAGTGTTTCCTTCAGCCCAACATCAGCACAGCAGCAGGAAGGCTCACATAATCAAACCGAATTAATGCTGATGAGAAAGGAAGCCCAGAATCAAGAAGGAAGGAAGCTAGAAATAGACTGAGGTAGAAGAAAAAAGAAGAACATGGATCTTAAACACGGAATTTTCAAATTGGAAGACAGAATCATATTGCGACCGATAAGACATCACTGACGTCCTCTGCAAGACACAATCAAAGCCGCACAAGTTGGGCTGGACCCTGGATGTTGCAGTTAAGCACACGCAACATGGGGCGAAAAGTGAAAAGTGGAGACAGGATAATTGGGCACAGTTGTTTTGTTTGTTAAACACTGATGTTAATCTGTCTGCGGGGTTTGTTTTTTCATGTCAGCTTTGATGTAGGAGTCACTCGAGATGTCCTACCCTACCGCCGCAAGGTGCCCGTAAAGATATGCGTAGCTGTCAAGACGCAAATTTTATTATTGCTTGTTTGAGCGATTAGGTGATGTACACTCATAGAAAACACTACCACGATGGTAGAAGTATCAGGATTCTCCTGGGCTTTAAAACAATAAGCATCATTTGATCTGTTCTCAGTGGAACAATGTGGGGTGAACAGAATGGTACCGAATAATAATGTTTTGTGTCACATATTTTTAACTGGTACATCACATACAACTTTAGTTTCAGCATATGATGAAGCTTTATAAAGCAGTTAATTTAGCTCATTCATTAAAAGCAGGGCACTGGTAACAAACCGGTTAACAGGGACTTATAATTGAATCAAGCTCCATTCTAGGAATAGAAACAAGACTAATGCTTCAATTCCAGTGACAAACAAGGATGTGGCCACATCTCCGTTAAACAGGTAACAGCTGGATAGAAATTCCTTCTCCCTCAACGCTTTTGACAGCCATTGCAGTGATTCATGTGGGATGCTTGTGGCACGCTTAACTGATTGTTTCACTGGGGTTTACCAAAATTTCACTGAAGCAGTCACTACGCAACTGCTTACTCCTTTTGAAGAAATAGAAGCTTGAAGTGATTTTTTTTTTTGCAAAAAACATTTTTGCAACTTAACTCTTTCTTAGGCTCTGGACTAAAAAAAAAAACAACCCTGGACACGATTAAATGGTTAATGATAATGAATGGATGGATGGATATAACTCTTTCTAAAGTTAAATACAACATACGCAAAATACTACATTTGGAGCAATATGAATTGCACTGATTTATGTTTTAAACTAATTTTTTGATGATTGCAATTACTTCTACTAAGCGGTTACTCTGTATTCGACACAAGGACTGGAATGCTCTAATAAGTAAAAAACACGAACAGGGCATCTGTCCATCCGTTCATTATTGTTAACCGCTCAATCCTGAGCAGGATCATGGGGGTCCAGAGACTAGCCTGGAATCAGAGGGTGCAAGGCTATGAAACAACCCCTCAGTGGCAGGACCTCTGTATTTTTTTGCATTATCTTCAGTTTTGAGCTCCATAATGCAGGAGTGAGTATTTGAAGATCACGCATTATACGGTACCTGTACACCTTACTGAACATTGCAACCTAGCAGGAGTCAATCTGCTTGGTCTTTGGTAAGGACTTCCAAACTGTGCTCTGGCCATAGACGCTTAGCAGTCTCCTTCTTTGGCTAGAAAATAAACATAACAAGGTGTGTTGCAGTGGCACAGCAGGTCGCAATGGTGCCTCACAGCTCCTGGGCTGTGGGTTTGAATCTGCTTCAAACAATGGGAAGTTTACATGTTTGCACATTCCAAAAACTTGTGTTTCAAGCAAAATACTATGGACAGGCTTTTGGCCTAGCTGAAATTTGCAAACTCAGTGAAAGTGTCCTGTTAAGCTTTCTTCATTATTATTCATTTAATGAGTAGCTGGCTAAGACATGCAATGGGACACAGGGCTGTAACACAGATATAGTCCGAGAAATAGATGAGATTAGCAGCAGTGATCTGGACGACGTGGACTAACAGTAACACTGGCTAACTGAGAAATTTAGATGAAGGTAAGTGCTGGCCTTTTAAATATTTTCCTCAAACTGAGAACAGACAGAGCAAACGAAAGAAGATACAAACATGCTCCGAATTTTAAATTTGCGTACATATTAAGAATTTTGATTTTGTCTGATCACACAGGTCCTAATATAAACGTTAAGCAGGACAACGTCAGATAAGACAAAAACTTATGGCAAAAAAAAAAAAAATCTCATAACTCTAAGCCTAAAACCTTATAAATTAAAACTATCTTGCAAAATAGAATGATCTCAAAGCATTAAGGAAAAAAAAATGAAAACTGAAAACTTTCTCCAGCTGACTAAAGCACCAGGCATGTTGTCATGGATCTGTGTTCACAATTAGCCGAATTCATTATTCTTTCCCTCCTTCTGAAACTTCAGTGCCTTTCTTCAGAATTTCATCACGATTCTGTTGAACTCGATATTTAAGAGAGATTTACAATGGTTTACATAACCGAACAGCAATTGTACTATGTACTGTTTCCGGAAATGTAATCACTTTAATTTTAAACACTCTCAAAACACTCAGTCTTTATTAGTTTCATTGCGAGAGTCTCAGAAGTTTAAACAGTGCGGGGCCGGAGGAAGTACACAGATTCCGATAACCATGGTTACCTTTTCCCTCGGTGCAAAGATTCTGTTATCGCAGGAAGTTTTCACAAAGCTGGTTGATAAACATGGCCCCCTCAGCTTTCCTCGGTACATTTTGGAGAGTCTCTGTAGAACAATATTGACGTTTTTGCTCAGCTTTACAATTTGACGCTTTGACCTTTTGCATTACATTTTCTCTGTAATGAAACTAATACCAAATATAAAGTACATGTGAAATGTTCAGACTTTTGGAAACCAAACAAGAGAAAATTAATTTTCAGTGTTCCGTATTCTTGTTTTTGTCCCTCCATATTTTTCGGACAAGGATTCTTAGGTGGTCTGGTATGATGACCTCCCTTCGAGTTTATTGTACCCAAGGACATTTCCTGATTGCCCTCCTTGTGAGAGAGAATAGCATCCAGCTTCTGCAGTGGTCTAGTTTGTCAGCATAAGATGTCCTACTGTCACTGGATGGGAGCTACTGTCATTACCTGGAAAAGGGAACCACACAATCCAGCCTGAAAGCTCTCAGTGTAGCTAAGCTGCTGAAACTATCTTTCAGATGCGTTTCCTTCCTGAGCTCCAGACAGTTTCATAAATTGTTCATCTGTTACTTTGATTTACATACTTTTAGTTACTATGTTTTAGGTTCGGGCATGAAAAGTCATTTCTCCCAAATCGGGGCACACAATACAGAACAATAAACAGAAAGCATGATGACACAGGTCAACTATAGATAAGTTGAATAGATAAGTAGACGATTAGATAAATAAATCAAGAGATAAGGCAAGATAAAAGGGTCACTGCAAACATTCATGGTACAGTGGGAGGGTAGTTAGTGTTGATGGTGGTGATCAGTCCCTATACTTTCTGGAATCCAACACTTTGACAGCCTGTAGGCAAATGCTGTTATAAGCCTGATGGTGTTGGCCTACAAGCTGCAGTAGCATCTTCCAGATGACATAAGGGAAAACAGATGGTGGAGAGGGTAAAAGGGGAACCTCAGTGATGAAATGAGTTTTCCTGACACGTGACTTGTTGTAGTCGGTCTGGATGGTGGACAGTGAAGTCCTGATGTTGAACTGGGCAGTTCTCACTTCATACAGCCAAGCTTCTGCTTGCAGACGGCATAGTTCTAACATGAGACTGTTGTGCAGTTGCTGAGGCACCCACAGCGTATACTCCCATGGCCTAACATGTTGCTGTGTAAAGACAGGAGACTGGGTCAGGGGTTTTTACTGTTGGACTGGTGACTGTTCTTGAACATGGACGATGTGGCATCGTTCAATAGTTCCATCCTTTGCTCACACACGCTGAAGCATGGAACCCGTAGCCTGTTCCATCACAACTGCTTCCCATTTGGATTCACCACCATATAGTGCTGTGACAAAGTACAGCCCATGAAACCGTGTGTGTTTTTTCAGCTGTTACGGCTCCAATGCTGCCCAGAGGTATGGTGAGGTGTAAAATCAACATGAACTGACCAAACAAGAAGTAGTTTAGAACAAATAAGTAGATTTAAGTATTATCAGAGCAATTGAAAATGTTACAAAGTCAAAAGAAACCCAAGAGTGACGGTAAAACAAAACAAAGCTAATCTAACTACCATAAACCCTTTAAATTGCGCAACTAATTTCCAACAAAAACCTAAAAAGGTTACAAACCCAGAGTAAAACTCTCTTTGATCAAACTTACTACACTTATCTATACAAACTGCAAAAAACAAACAGTAAAGAAATACACAAGAAGAAGCAATCTATAACTCAAAAGGCGGCTAAAGGTGGCAAAAGGCAAAGGTGATGGATGGATGTCTGGTTTCGTCCCATTCAGGGGTGGCAAATAAAGACAACAAAACAGACACCCCAGTGGAGGTAACAGTCTCCCCCTTAAAAACACTCTTGTTAAAGATTTCAGAAACAGTTCATTTTTCACACCCATGAGAACACAACAGCTAATGTGCTTTCAGAGCCTTTCTTACATTTTTATACTCAGATTATAACTTTAAATTGTAAGAGTCCATCTCATGAGATACAGTTCTTTGCTCTATATTTGTGGAAGGAAAATATCTTAAACATTTTGTTTACTCAGAACTGTAATGTCACTTTGCACAATAAAGTCTGCCAAAATAAATGTAAATGTCAATGTGCCATGAGCTCTTTCTGTTTTAGATACTTCATATAATACTTTAATTCCTAATATGATGCCAGTAGTTTAATTTCTATCCATTATCTTAAAAATGAAGATCATTTATATTATATTTATATTATATTATTATATTATAGCATATGGTTGAAAAGAAATTTTCTTAAATGGATTACAGAGGACCAAAATTGTACGCCAGTGCTGGAAATATGTTTTTAAAAGTTGTTTTTAGTCACACTGAATTATTTTTAGTTCTAATTTCTTTCTGAACTGATTCCAAACTTCACTCAGATACTGCTATAGTTGTGATGCTGACCCTGCTTTTCCAATCCAAATCATAAACTAAAACCAGACATTTTTTATGAGGCACACATTATTTATCATAACACAACAAAACCCAGACCTAATTGTTTACTTAAAAACCTATTAGACACATAATGTGTCACAGGAACATTGGAGTTTGTCAAAATGTACCTAAGACAGACCTATATGTATCAACATTTCTCCTTCGGTGGCATCAATTTTCCAAAAAGGTGTCAACATTATAACAACAACAGATTTAATCTTCATACTATAGCCATTGTACTATATTCTTACAGAGGCAGTAAAAAGAAAGAGATCAGCAGAAATAAATCATATACTCCGTACCGTTGTCATCACAATTGAGTTTTTTGATAACTACGAAATCAAATATGCACCAAATTATTAGGAATATATGCAATGAATATTCCAAAATATTAATGAAAACAGAACTGTGCAGTATGTATAAGACTTAACAGCCTTCAACACCAGCAGCTGAATTCTGCATTGCAGCATATCACCATGAAAACTGTCAGTAGAGATGCCAGTAGTTTTTATTTTGGCTGTAAATCAAGGTTAAAGATATGTCACCGATGGGCTTTAGGAATCCCAGTTGGTTCTTATTGCAGCCAACATTTTCAAATTCACTGCTGGAACCAGAAATCTTCCACATACTTATGAATCAGATACTTTGTCCCTCTATGTTTTATTAAGATATTTTTTTTTATTGTTTGACTATCAAATAATGTCATTTAACATTTGGGATTGAGTGCAGTTTATCCCATCATTTATCTCAACACCTAATCGGTATGAGAGAAGGGGATTGTTGGTTTTCTGGCACATAATCATGTGGTCAGATTTAGGCAGAGCCGAAGAATGAAGGTTTTCAGTCGTAGTTTTGTAGGTTCTGACACTTGGTTTGAGCCAGAGGAAAAAAGTCTGGCAATAGTTCAAGTGAATAAATTAGCACTGCTTGCTCAAATGTATTGAGGTGTGTTCATTTCAGACGGGTGACCAGCAATTACAGCACTGTGCAAAAGTGTTAGGCATGCAACTTCAGTGTCTGTTGAGAAGTACAGGTAGATTCTTATCTACCATCGGGGAGGTTTCTGGTTGGTCCCAAATTCATTCCGCAGCCTGAGAATGACCTCAAACACCCAATCTCAGTCATACACAACTATCTTGAGCAAAAAGAAGGAATCCTGCAACAGATGCTATGGTCCCCACAGAGCCCTGATCTCAACACGATCAAGTCAGTCTGGGAGGACATGCAGAGACAGTCAAAGTGTGCAGAAGAACTGTGGCCGGTTCCTCAAAATGTTTGGAAGAACCTACCAACCTCTACCTTAAACTGCATGCAAGTTTGCATAAGAGAATTGATGGTGTTTTAAAGGCAAAGGGTGGTCCCACCAAATATTGATCTGATTGAGGTTTTTTTTGTCTACTTGAACTCAATTCCACACAAAACTCACTTAGGGTGAGAAGTACCATTGTGACAAATTTCAAGTCTGTGGTTTGAAAAATAAAGATGTGCATAAAGAAAAAAAACAGATAATAGAGATAGAGCTTTATAATATAGAGATGAGCCCTAAAGCAAAAAAAAGTTTTGAAGTGTTAAAAGTTGAAAAAGCATAGACTTGGTAAAGATCAACATCTCTATGACCAGCGATGCACCCACAGACCTTGACTCTACATCCTCCATAGTCTGGGAAACGCATAGATACAAGTCATGCACCCTGGATATTACAAATGCCCAGCAGTGGGGCCCAAATCTTTTGAATTTTGACTCTTCGATAGTTGTGTATGACTGAGATTGGGTGTTTGAGGTCATTCTCAGGCTGCGGAATGAATTTGGGACCAACCAGAAACCTCCCTGATGGTAGATAAGAATCTACCTGTACTTCTCAACCAATATTGAAGTTGCATGCCTAAGACTTTTGCACAGTACTGTACATCACACACTGAGCGTGGTTTCGTCACACTAAGCAAACATTGCACTGACCAAATGGCTCAGGCCTGTAGAGCAACAGACAGGGCAGTTTGTCCAATGAATAATTAAAGTTTAAGGGTTACAGTTTGGTGACATATTTTGTTATTGCTGTAAGCAAGTATAACATATAAATGAGACTGTTTTTTGTTTTCTACACCAGAATAGAATGACAACAGGGAGACAGGGGTGTTTGAGGGGGGGTGCTAGGGGGTGGTAGGAAGCTGAAATAGCAAGAGGCAGGGGTGGGGGGGGGGGGGGGNCCCCAGGGGGCTCCATGCAGTGGCTTGGAGGAGGGGGGGGGGGGGGGGGGGGCCGGGGGGGGGGGGGGGGGGGGGGGGGGGTGAGAAAGTTGATAAGGGAGGAGTGGGTGCTAGCAAGTGCTTGGAAAATATAGCCAAACTGGTACACACACACACACACACACACACACACACACACACACACACACACACTCACTCACATATTAGTGATGTACTAAATGCTACAAGTCTAAAGGTAACAGTTTGGTGATCTATAATTTATTACTGTCTGCGTGTCACTATTATCAGTGTGTACGTCATTCTTTGCGGCATCTGCGTGGTCAGCCTTCCTGCAGAGGTGCACACACAGGGCAGTCATGTACATCATGACAGGGAAGGGGGGTTGTTAGTAGATGCTTGGAGTAAAGAACTGAACTGGAAGCAGAGATGGGTGATGGGGAGCGAGGGTATTTCAGAGTTGGAAGAACATCATCGTCATCATCATTATTGTCATTGTCATGGTTCCAAACTGAGCCAGGAGCCAGTAGTGATGTCAAAGAGATCATTTGGCAATATATATTTCATTTATACTTTTTCCATTAGTATCTTTCCACTTTGTGGACCAGGCAGTGTTGCGTAAATCAGCTTGTTTTGTGAGTGATGAGATTCCTGAGATGCTAGCAAACCAGCACTGGTATCTGACAGCTGACATATCCAGGAGAAACCATGGTCCCTCAGTTCTTGCAAACTGTTTCACAAAAGAGCTGAATTTATATTTTGAATTATCTTAAAAGGAGCCTTTGCAATACGATGGGGGCCTGTATATCACCTCCAAGAACAGGGAGTAGTTGCGACTGAGATGATATTTATCAGACAATAAAAATATTTTAAAACTGTTAACATTAAATTTATTTTCAGAAAGGATGAAGAAAACAGTCTAGGTCAGTTTTGCACTACATGGAATCTAATGTTTCTATGAGGAATGGAATTGCAGAAGAGGCCTCATTCACTCTTCAGTGCATAATGATCAACCTTTTATATATGTCCTGGGTTGTCGAACCCTACTGTGAAATTATGTCTCTTTTTTTAAAATATGGTGCAGTGACCTTCGTAATAAAACCTGACTGACATAGATCCTGTGGCTCAGGTCTGCGTGAACTGGGAATGTGATAATATAAAATGAACAGAGAAATATATTATTTCCTCTTTCCCATCTCAATTCAGGACTTTATTACTTGCCATTGGAAGATATTTTGTGACTTGCTAGAAAGATAGTTAACTTTGGCTGGTCCAAATAGCAGTCATATTGTAAAATGTATGTCTAATGTATCCTGTAGCTCAGTCACAAAAGGTTGCACACAAGTTATTCCGATAAGTTTGACCAAATAACCTTAAAGAGTCACATAGTCAAGTTAAAAGGGCAACATGCAGGTATTTTCTGGCCAGCAGACAACCTGATTTGTAGCACCATTGACAACTCCTAGAGATACTGTTTTAGGATATTTTTATCCTGTGAAACATTTTAGCTTTTTTTCAAGTAGGTGACATAATCAACTACCATAAATACAAAAAAGGTGCACTTTCATTAAAAAGAATGTTTGCAGCTAAAACAAGGTAATGCTTTGGAAGGTCAGGCCCTGACCAGCTGCTTCCATTCTCTTCTGTCAAACATTGCTTTTTGTAACCTATGCCTAGCCGGTAGGTTCCACCTCACGGCATATAGACCTTTGATTAAAAGGCATTTAAGGAATTCTTCCACTTTTACTACCAGATGTGAAGTAAAAGGATGCCATTGTGACAAGTGAGATTTTATGAGCTTTGAAAACCCCTGCAATCTGGATCTCAGATGTACAGGATTTCTTTTATTTGAAGAGAAGAGGTATTTGAAAACTATTTTTCCTGTGGTTACTATGATTTCCTATACTTGAATGGAATGATACTGTAAAACCCCATGATTTTTCCTTTGGAGTATCTTAAGATGTTGGAGTGTTTCTGTGGATATTCCCAGCAGAACTCAAAAAAACTGCTAAAATCAATATGAAATAGTTTTTAAAAGGTCACGTCTTATTTGTGCGACTTTTTATTAGAATTAGAGGTGTGGACTATCCAGTGGACGGGAGAACTTGTAAAAATGTCTTCATGATATTACTAGTTTAACATGTTGACCAGGTTTTCTGTATCAACTTAATATAATTCCTCGAAGCAGCTGCTGTCACAGTTGTTACTGTTCTTAAGGGTTACATCTGTGTCTAACTGTAACAGGCTCGGTTGCATTCTTCCTGGTAGGAAGAACATTCAGAACCTTCAGAAATGTACCTCTTACACCGTAAATGCAACAAGGTCCTTTGATAGACTCTTGATGGACAATTTGTACCTGCAGATGAGTGCAGGGCCTTCACAAAAGGTGCTGAAAGCGTGTACATGTGAGTGAATAGTGTCAGTAAAGTAATATTTTTAAGAATGCAATGGCAGTAGTTGAAGTACATTTTAATTATTCACGCTTGGTTAGCAAAACCAATGTGGGGTACTCAGAACAGGGCTTATCCTCCTTATGATGTATTTTAATTTTTGACTAAATACCACGTTCAAAACCATCTTGTCAAAAGGCTGTTTATATTAGCAAACCAACATTTTGTCTCTGAGCGTCATAATAACTGTTTAGAGCACTCCAAAACATGAATTAAAAAAATGTTTTTATGGAACCAAACTGAACGAAAACACTGCTAGCGCTAGATTAGATTATTTAGTATTGGAAATACCAAAGGGGATACACACATTAACAGTGCACTAGAAAGATTCTGTTCCCCACTGATACTTCACGCAAGTAGATGGAAATATGTAACTATTTAGTACAATTTGCTCCTGACAGGGCAAAAAACATTAAAGATCCTATCAGTTTGATTGTTCTGTTTATTTACTACTGAATACCATGGAAGCCCTGTGGAGGTGAGATTCCCATTTAATGATAGCCTTGGGAAAGTTCCAAGAGGTAGGCCGAAAGTTAAATGATAAGCCCTAGATGTCTTTTTTAGATACGAGTTTTGTGCACGTTCAAAGAGTTGAAACAAATATAAAAAATGACATATGTGACATTAAATTTGTATTCAAAAATGCATATTTAAACTTGAAAAGCAGCTACTTTCTTTTTGTCTTCACATTTAAGGTTGACTGATGAAGGAAAATGGGATTCTTGAATTCGCTTTCCTTTTAAATATTTTAAAGGAGTTACTGTACATTGTAGTCCTTACCGTTACTAGAAAACCCCTTCTGGTTACTGTTCTTTGATTCTTTTTTAGAGTTTTATTTTCACCTGTTGCACATATCAGGCTGCAGGGACTGTGACTCCCTGAGTTTGTTCAACCACAGTCTATCTCCTAAAGGCACCTGCCTTCCGTGATATCATAATTCATGGCAAAGCCCGTTTGACCCTTTATCGCAAATATCTGAAATTTCACCCCAAGTAGTGTCTCAACTGTCAGACACCTACTGTTTGCTGTGAACCACCTACTTCTTCTCAATTTGTAGACTGTTTGCTCATGGGGTGATACAACACAATACTTTGCCAGTTTTACCCAGAATCCTCCTCTTAGCAGTAAGACAAACCCAGTCCAGTCAACAAAGCAAAGGAATACTTGTACTTCATCCAGTGACTACCACGGAGGCTGGATGTGAGGTCATAAGAATTATGAATATTTGACTGTTAAACACCCCAAAATGAAGATCCTCAGGTCCAGTGTGCTCAGAACAGGGGAAAGAAGATTTAGATAATGAATACTAATAAATAAAAATAAAAATAATAATTCATAAGAAGATAATAAAATATTGATTAAAGGCAAAAAAATCTGTATATGTGAAGATAAACATGTCTAGATAATAAATAAATACAGAAATATATACATCTGTGCACATACATGTACTTGCACCTGTGTATACATACATACATACACACATGCATAAACATAAGTGAGAACATAAACAACATGTAGATAGACACACATATGGTGGATGTCAGTGGTTATGGGCAGTGGTGGTGGTGGTGGTGATGGGGCCTGAGATGATGGAACTACAGCAGCCTGACAGCCTGTGGTAGAAAGCTTTGCCTGAGGCCAGAGGTTTACTCTTCCTGGCCACTACTTCACAATCGATAAAAGCTTAATAATACAATTTAATCCCTTGCTTTTTTTTTCAAATACAGATTATATTAAACTGTAACGAATTAAAACTTCACTGTAGGAATTCATTTTATTTTCACCATCAGGTCTGTACCCCTCTGTGCTGGTTATATCAGGTATGAGACAAAAAACAAAATGAACTGGATTCCAGTTTATTTTAGTATCTTTATTAACATAAAGCAACATTAATTAGGTCTGCATTAAAATGACTTAAAAAACATAATGTTCACAATTCTCTATTCATTGTGTTGGGCTTTACCAACGGGTGACGGCGCCATGTTACTCCATGTGTCACTTCTGTGTTTCAGGTACAACAAGAGAATAAAATGTAGTAAGTACAGAAAGGACAGTAAGCGGCATTAAAAAAAAAACTGTTCATCCTAAAATCTCCGGTTTAATTACTGTCCTCAAAGCAGAACCGATCACATAAACATATGTCAGATTCTGGTCACCTAACCCTAACCATCAAAAAAGTATAATAATACACAAGTGCCTCTATTTATTTGCAGGTTAGTTTCTGTAAAAAATTAGGACTCAGCTATGATAAATAACTTAATGAAATGTATTTGCAAAAGCTGCACAAAAGCAACTCATGCTCTGTCACCCTAAACTTCCTCCTACTCCTCCCCTTTGAGTATGTTTTGCTACCCCAAAAAGTAGAAATATAGGCCATTTTTACTCTGCAGCAGAGAAATTTTAGAAGGTAGAATGGAGAAGAAAACTGGATAAAAAATAAACTTGGAATGTTGGCATCTTTAAAACTTGTTGCATGTTGGTCACACATAGTACAAATGTATAGGCACATGGCTACAGTACTAAAAAACCTGATTTCTACCGTAGGGCACCAGTCTGATAACATGACTGTACAGCAGCTGATCATTTTGTTTACGCTATTTGAAAAAAACTGCACAATGCCACAGGGGTTGGAGGGGAGGGAGGACAGGAACAGCATTCCCTGACTTACACAGGATCTTAAAATATAACTATACATACAGTCTTTAGCAGGCGCTCATTTGTATTTTGCTTTGTAAGAAAGCCGGGGTTGAGCAGCTGAGAAATCCGCTGCGAAGTGCACCACTTGTGTCTTCTCCTTTATAGGGATTGTGTACCAACTCACGCACTCTTTGTTACCACTTGTCCAAGTTAGGCTTTCAGTGGAAAGGGAAAATCCTGGACAAGGTGCCTGTTTGTCAAAAGGGTTGATGGCGGATTATTTATAAATTACACACTGCAGCTGCAAATATTAGTCACATGTTGGCATCAGCGTGAGTTTATACTAAAAGGTGATCAGAACGTTCAGTTACGTATTAATTTACTCATAAGTGCATGTCTTCTGTACATGTTTGATGTTATTCCATTTGCAAAAATGTAGAGGAGAAAGGTCTAAATAGTAAACATTTATATAGTTAAATGCTTACATACCTGCTTGCTACAGAAAAAGAGGGGAAGATGTTTTACATTTTTATTGGGCAATATAACTTGTTTAAAATAACTAATATTTCTAAAAGTTTACAAAACAATGCAGGCATAATATTCATCAGATGACTGGAAAAGGCAAATATTTTGAAGAAAACAGAATTCTGGAAACAGTTAAATAACTGTATGGGAAAACCAAAAAAAAGGAAATTCAGGCAGGAATATAAAATTTCTACAAAATAAGGCTTCAATAAATATCACATTATATTCAGATACATCTACTTACATCAAAGTACATCTATAAGCTGAGTAGTTATTTTCCTGGTACCCCCCCCCCCCCCCCCCCCCCCCAACCACAGGAGTCATTAGATTTNACATCTACTTACATCAAAGTACATCTATAAGCTGAGTAGTTATTTTCCTGGTACCCCCCCCCCCCCACCCTGATTTTAATACTATGGACTGGACATTTTCAAAAACCACAAACATTTTAAGCTATGTTCCCAGGTGGAATAAAACCCTCATATACTTTAATGTGTACATAATATACAGAGTAAGCTGTTTTATACATCTGTTGTTTCAGAGGTATGTGAAAGAATAAAATGTACAGATGTGCATTCAGAATGATTCATTCATGTACAGTATGTATACCATGAACATTTACAGACTGTTTTGAAAATGTTTAGAGTCCCCATAAGGTCTAATTCAAAAAGAATTGATTCTGAAAGTGTATATAGAGCAACGCAAAGCTTATTAGCAGAATAGAAACAAACCTGGAACAAGTAGGTTCTCTGCAAAAATGTATGAGAATATACATTTTTTTATACACACACACACACACACACACACACACACACATATATATATATGAATATATTTTATAATCTTAGCAAGGTAGTTTATATTAGTTTATAAACATATATATGCATTCCACAGCATTTAGTCCCTCATAAATTTAGCTTATAAACATATAAATAAATATAAATACTGATTAAAGTTAAAAAGTGCTTTATCCTATTTGGTTAAGCTAAAAATGGGGCTAAAAATCAATGCAGAAGTTACACCAGTACAACAAAAGCTCAGTCTTTCCCTGGAGACCTACTGCAAAGGTCATGAGTCAAAAAGGCAGAAATGAATACAAATTAAAGCTAAAGATCACAACATAAACATCTTTGAATGGTGCAGGAACCCGTAATGTTTTCTATGACCTTGTATGCATTTTAAAATTAAAGGTATAGAAATTACTACATACAGTTACAGTGATCAGATGCAAATATAAAGGATTCCTTGTTTCACTGGTATGATGTGCAGCAAAGTGTCGACTATTAAACCAACACCCAGCAGTATAACGGGAAAGGCTACGGCGCACTGGCAATACAGCGGAAGTGGGAAGCGTTCACTTTTCACAAAATTATGTTCTAATATTTATGTCGCCTTGGACAAAGGGGTCAACTGAATAATAAAGATGATGAAAATTATATCAAAATTATAAATTATATAAATATTATATAAATATTAATAATCTGTATCAATATGTACATATTATATAGTCCATAATTTAATACACAGATTTGCCAAAGTAATTACAGTTCCAATTGAAGGTAATTGTTAGAAACACTGACTTTGTCATTTTCATATTATGCACAATATAGGACATGCTCACGTAAATTTCCAAATTTAACTTTGTATTACACATTAAATCCATGAAGATCCTGCCTTGTATGCAAGTTCTTCAGGGCTGAGAAACAATGACTAGGATCATGACTTTTTTAAAGGTTGTGGGTAAAAATTAAAACAGCATTTATTTTTCAACAGCCTAGATTTAGTTTTAGCAACAGGCACATCCTCTATAAGGTTATATTCGATAAGGAGCATAGTGCGCCGAAAATAAGGTGTCACTTTGAGGCTTTTGCAGTGAAAAATTTGAATAAAAGGAGTTTCACATTAAAAAAAAACTCATTTTCATTTGTAAGATGGTGTTTGATGGACAGTAGAAGAACTTAAGTACTTTTGCAAAATTTAAGTGGATTATGTATGCTCCTCAGATGAATAAAATCATTTAAATAGTCAAAGGGACCAGAAACATATTTCTAAATGGTTATTTTCTTTTAGTGTCTGTGGTCTGAGTAGATCATTTCTGCAGACAGACACAAGAATACAATCATTATCATCTGCGAATCTGGAACCAGGGAACTTGTAACACATTAAACCACTCAAATGCCATCCCCTAAGAAAATATCAGGCTTTCTGAAAACGTATTTACCTTATGTAAGACACACAGTGACTGCTCTCTGTGTTTGCCGTCACTTCGACGTTGCCAGCTCATTTTGGCAGGTAAGAGTTAGGATTTTTTGTGTTATTATTTTTCCAACTGACACTACACATTTTCCTCATAAAAACTTCTTTAAAATACAAAATTCCTAAGCCAAATTAGAAGTCCTATTAATTTTCTCTGGTGTATTTCAAAAAAAACTTGGATAACGCAAAATGCAGCACAATAATCGCAGTCATTGTTATATTAATTCCATCTGATACACATTTCCTCATAAAAAAATACTCTGTGTTCTGTTCTTTTGCCAAAAAGCTGACATTTTCTGTGGCCCTTTTTATTTTAGTCCTATACTCCTTATTTGATGAGAGCTGAAAATATAGACGTTGGAACTTGGAGGAAATCAATGTCCCAGTAAGTATAAACATAAGAGCTCCATTCGTGCATGTTACACCGTTCAACGTCTCTCTCTAGACACTGATGTAAAGGCATTGCTGTGAATCCTTGATATCCCATCCTGCAATAAAGTGGTCTGAAGTCTTCAGTTCCATTTCCAGACTTTCTAGCCGCCATTAAATAATAAACGAATTCAGTCATCGTTTAAAAAAAAAAAAAAATAAATAAATCACATCGTGCTGTTATTCAGATGAAGTAAGAGCATACAGCTTCATAAGTAACCACATTCGGCATTAGACATAATTCTGAATGTTACAAGTGTTCTGAGACACATTCATGCCATGAGAGAGAGAGAAGGTTACACATTATCAGTTTGAGTTCTGCATTTAGATTTTAAGGATTTATTTTATAATGTATAAATGTTTGCTTTGATTTTTCCAAATATAACTGGTGTCTGGTGAAGAACACTAGGAAAATACTAACACACTCCCTGTGAAGCCCCAAGTCACGCTGCTTTTAAAAGGACGGCGTTGCACAGAATGCTACAAAATTTCATATCGACCCAGGAATGCTTTTTAACTGGTGCACTGATTTTCAAATAAAAACAACTATTCACCTCCTTGCTGTATTCGGTACACTATTCTGCTTAAAAAAAAAAAAAAAACAAACTGAAGTGTATTTTAGGGTAACCAATCATGTATGACGCTGTTCTCGAAAAAAAAGGTTAAAACTATTTTTGAAAATTAAAAGGCATGTCAGACAATCCAAACAAGCTTTTATAAACTCAGACATGCCTCATTTATGTGCCACTTTATCAGCCTTTTTCGCCAAAAATACAGGCTGTTTTGCTGGTGAGATCATGCAAAAATGTGCATGGGACAATCCAAAACTCTTGAAATGAAAACTCCTGTTTCAGTTTTATGAATATCTAAGACTGCCCAGCAAACACAATTTACACCAAATCTCCAGCCAGGCTTGCGCTATGCCTTTACCACGGTATAACTACACATTCTAAACCCAGCAACGATGTAACTCAAAGTTGTGCATGTCAAAAAAATGGGGAAAATGTATTAATTTCCCTCCCAGCTATCTACTAAATTTGCTTCTATTAAAATTTGGACATGGTGGGTAGGCAGACGTTTGTTCTATTCTCAAGTGTCGTCCTCTGTGTATGTCTCACATTCATAATGTGCAAAATATCCAGACAGCAGAAGCCTTTGGTATAAAATAAGGGATAATCCAATTTTTTTGCGGTAGCTATGTGAATTTTATATGCATATACTGTATCTTTTATTATCCCTAAACTAAATGTAGCGCCTTTTCCAGAAAATTTGTGTTTAAGTCTAATTAGGAAACCATATCTGGCCCTAATTTCAATACTGGCCTTCTGAAGGCTTGAAACCTCTACAGAATACAAACAAATGCTGTTTTTACTTTCTACATAGATGTAATGCCATGCAAGTGGCACTCTGTGATTGATACAACTTTCCTGAGTTTATGTAAGTCAAACAGATTTTCAAAAAAAAAAAAAAAAAAAAAAAAAAAAAAAAAAAAAAAAAAAAAAAGAAAAAAATCAACAAGACTACAGTCTTTAAATAGCGGGAGTCCATTGATCGGCTTGAGAGTCTTTGGTCACATTCTGCAACAGCAAACAGCAACACAAGGTCTACGCCGCAGAGAAGTTTGATCTGATGGAGTCCTCACGCAGCTGACGGTGCTTCCCGATGTTGCAGTCTTCCTGGGGGACGCGACGCTCAATGGTTATCCTGTAGTTTTTTCTGTGAACATGGCAACAGATTCAGATCATTTTTGAGCCAAAACTAGTGACTTTCACATCACGAAGAGTCTAACCAACAAAAACCACTGACAATCCAACCATGAGGTGTAATGAAGAACTCTTTTCAATCTGATAATTCTTATGTAGAAATGAGCTATGCTGTTGAGGAAGGTGTACAATCTGTATATTCATTCATTCATTCATTCATCCATCCTATTTTGCAATACAGGGTCAAGTTCGGTGCCAACTCTGGTCAGGAGATTCCTGGAAACACAGGGCATGAAGCACCGGGGAGACACTCATATGAACAGGTAAACATGCAAACTTCACACAGTCTGAGATGCCATCAAACCTGAATCCAACTGCACAGCCCAGCCACTGAGAGACACCTGCACTACCTGCTGCCTTTTGGAATAATACTTAGGTGTTTCAATGGATGCAACTGTAAATGATGACCAGGACCACTGTGGAAATACTCTATTAAGTCACGTGTCCACCTCAGTCTCCCTTCTAATCATGTCTGCTGAGACTGAGACTGCAAGTGCACTTTCTGATTCTTGTCTTGGTCAGCAAAGTAACCTTTATTCTGCAATCCCCCTTCTCCAAACCACCTGTGTACTTGAGGTGACGCCTTCTGCAGTCACTCACTACTCACCTGTAATGACTCTGGACACCAGAGATGCTATGAAAAACACTTTTGGATGAAAATTAAAAACACTTCACCTTATATTTGTCTTCAAGCCAGGGCAGTTCTGTATACTTCCTGCAGTACACTTCACATACTGTTCTAACACATATAAGAATACAGTACATACATTAATACTAATTTGTTTGAATTTCCTTTACCATTTAGCTAGGGTTTTATGAATCTTGCCACATTGGCCAATTTTTAAATTTTTTTTTTTCTTTTTCACCTGGAAAATATCTACACCACTTTGTGTGGACTTCACCAGTAAAACTTGACTTTTTAACAGGAAAATAATCACTGTTTTGGTAGCAGGATTTAAAAAGCATAAAGTACGTATACTTAACGAAGAGAAACATCTGGGATACCTACTGTGATGTGACATCATCACCACCTCAAGCCTAAGATTATGGTCTTATAACTCCCAACTGTTGCTGTAGTACCCTGGAGCATGGTACCTAACCTCAATTTCTGCAGTACAAACACGCTGTAGGAGATCACGGCACATCAGTCAGAAAACCCAGATCTGAATCCCTTTCCCGCAATAGTATTTGTGAACAATGCACTTAGCCTGAATTGACGCAATAAAAATTACCCAGCTCTATATGTGGGTAAATCAATGCAAATGGCTTAAAATATGAGCATAACAATAAGTTGCTTTGAGAAAAGGTGTTAACTAAATGAATAAATAATAAAGTGAACAGAAGATTTAATAGATGATCTGCCTCCTTACCCTTGTCCCTTCCCAACAATTTTTTTTTTTAGTTTATCACTACCAACCTGAAAAAGTAGAATGCCATTAGCAGCGCAGTTCCCAGAAGGGCCCCAACAATGATCCCAGTGACTGCTGATACACCTAGTCCACCTGCTTGGGAGAGTAACAAAGAGCTGTCAGGAACACGTTATCACTGTGTCGCTGTACAGTTCACAGATGCGTTCTCTTTAGGAAACACTGTGGTAATCGTACCCTACATTTCCACTTTACAATCTAAAACAAGGGGCAACAATCTGTTCACTTAAAACTGTAGAATGCTAAACGTCATTAGACAAGACCTTTCAAACAGTTATTTAACAAATTATGCAGTAACACAAGTAGTAACACAAACTTCCCTTGTGAACCTGGGATACAGTGAAAGCATTTTTAAAGCGCCAAGAGTGGATTTTTCAGTTCCAAGGGCCAACAGCTGCACATGCTAGTTAAATGTGAAAGAGAGTGTTCCTTTGCACCCGAGAACCGGGTCCAGGACATTTTACATGGGCCGGCAGCGAGGTTGGAAGGGAGAGAAGTTGTACGTCGCTTTTGGAGAAAAACGTTGGCTAAATGCATACGTGTGATGCAAACATAATAAGAAGATTAGTGGAAGTTTACATGATTCAGAGGGGTTCTCCTGGAAAGACATGTGGTGTCTACCCTTCAAGGTGAAGCGCTCTCTGTTGAATCCTGGCAGCATCTGAATTGTCTCATTGACTCCAAAGTAGTTCATAACCACCTGTAAACAAAGCATGACACCTATTGTCAATGCCAGTAGCTTCTCCTTTGCTCTTACCAAAGTGACATGATCTAAACCCCTTGCTATCATCTTGGTCTAGCATTTATTATTATTATTATTATTATTATTATTATTATTATTAGGATTTTCCCATTTATTTTACTGTATCAATTTAGGGTGAGTACCTTCCTCAGTACTATAGGGTACTGACTGGGCCTGGAGGCTGAGAGGTGACAGCCCTCTCCCACCAGAATGATAGTTATGGGCACAGAATAATAACCTCATGTTTAGCTGTTCGAGTCCCAGGGGTCACCTATCAGTTGTACCTTTGAGTGAAGAACTCCAATAAAAATACCCATGAGTGAAAATGTAACTGCTTTAGATAAAAGTGTTGGTTAAAAGTTACATAGTTCAGCCCACAGTTACTTGCAGGCAAGGAATATTCAGCCACACTGAGATTAGAGTCCAGCCAAAACTGAAATATTTAGATGTGAGAATGTACATCATCATCTTCCGTGTTCCTTGCTTGTACTGATCGTCTTACTTGAAAAGTGCCAGCCTCTTGGTCCGTCATGGCCATCACAGAGAAATCCCCATTTCTGTCCCCATTGGCGTCTATGGAGACCTGGCCGGCAATTCCTGTTCAACAGCATGCAAAGTATGAGAAAATTAATTAGCTACAAGAGCCGCTTATTCCAAGGAAAACAAGAACAAGAGTCGACGCATTCCGGACACCCAATACAACAGGAAATCTCATCAGTCTCCGAGCATTTTCCTTGGCTGAACCTCCAGAAACTGAAATTTCATCCCTGTGTCTGCATTCCCAAATTCCTGACATTTTTAAAATATTATTTCTTTTAACAAGAAAATATGACCCTGTTTTCTGCCGAACCTTACATTATTTTTTCTTGCAGGAACATATAGTCATGTTGCCGGTTAGCCGGCGTCGGCAGACCACATCCACTTTCGTAACCCTAGCCTAATGAATGGAGATGTAACTCGCTCAGGGATTCCTCGGCTCTATTACATTACTCCATGTGTTTCAGACTTTCCCAGTGAGAAACAAATTGTGAATTTCGGAATGTGCAAATCAGCAATCCTTTCCTCCTTTTAGCATTTTCTTCACTCTTTACTTCACCCATTCCTGTCGTACACATATTAATGTCAAAAGAGCATTTTAGCTCTTAAGAACAAACACTGAAGAGAAAAACGGTGTCATTCAGGTTCTTCGCTGTCTCTTTTCTCATTTTGCAAAATCAGGACAATTTTATCCTTTACAGCAGAAGTCATTGGACATTTTATGCTTTTCTTAATTTGTTGTGTGAACATCTGTTATTTTATAATCCATGAATAAGAAACATTCAAATAAGTTTGCAGATTTTATACCAGTTTATACAGCCCAGTTTCCAAAAAATACTGAGAGCAAATACTATCACCTATTGCTTAACAAGAAAGCGCTACTAAAAAGTCAGTTTTCCAAAATAATTAGTTTTCTGAAGCTTGACAGTCTTTTCAATGTAAACATGCACAATTTGCAACAAATATTTAAGAGAAGGGAGTGCTGACAAACTAATATTGAGGCACTTTCCCAAAAGCCTAAAAATCGAGAACAGATCTTTAAAATACAAATACACATATGTCCTGGCATCCGAGTGTAACTGGTTCCTAGAAATGCCTTGAATCCTGCAAACTCCAATATCAAGAAGCTATTTCCTTTATTTCTAAGGAGGAAAATTATGACTCCATCCAGGTTCGTCCGAGGACCCCCAATTAATTTCCCAAAGTTATCGCCAACACACTAAAATACGTATTTCAGCGTGATAAAAAAAACACTTTAACAACAAGTTAACTAATTACCAAACAGTTAATGAGGCCATTAAAATGGATTTTTTCTGCATACATGTAGTTACTTTTTAATTTAGTTTTACACATTATTTTATTCCTTGTTATAAATAGCAATAACAACGAACATTTAACACTCAAATTTATGTAAAAAAAAATTAAATAAAAATAATAGAAGACAGAAAAAAACTAAAAAATTTACCTTAGGCAATGCGCTGTTACTGTACTGAACTGGTACTGGACTACATACCAACTGAATGGAAGCAATCATCACGAAAGCACAAACTGCGTTCGAACACGGGCCACACAAGACAAAGCCCGAGAACGCAAATACTGGGTGCAGTGCTGCCACTGAGCTTCGCATTTATTACCTTCCAATTTCAAATATTTCTCTGACGTGCTTTGGCTGCGCTTGAACACCACTCGTCGTGCCAGGACTTCCCAATTCAGATACTAATCGGGGTATTAATATACGTCATTCGTTATATTGGGAATTTGGAAACAGGGAGCTAATACCAGTGTATAGGTGTATTCCACATCTTCTGGAAGGATTACGTTCTCTGGTGTACTCTGAGGACAGATACTAGATTAACATTTTTGTTATCAGCTGACCTGTTGCAGATTAACAGAAAAATGTGGAATCTGAGGGTTACTTCTGCATGTCCCTGCAGCTATCTAGCAAATGTACAGTTTACTTTAGAATCAATAAAGTTCTCACTTATCTATCCATCCATCTATTCATTTGTTATTAGTAACCACCAGTAACCACCAATGTCCATTGCAGGGTGACAGTGCTCCAGAGCTTGGAAGCAGCAGCATAGCAAGCGATACAGATTTTTTTTTTTTTTTAAATCACCCACAGAGTAGGAAAAAAAATATTCTATTAAATATTCTAAGTTCCTCATTATTATACTACAGGGTTATGGAAACCATTTAGATTTTTTAAAAATTTATTCTGATGTGTAATATGCAGAGCGTGCATATTTTCGGGGGGACAATTTCATGCAATTTTACACTGTCACTTAACCAACGAAACCACAAGTCGGGAGAAAACCATGTTTTTTGTTCAGTAACAGGGAGCAATAAGTCTTGCACAACTCAGAGGAAACAATGGTGACACTCAATCCCATCTAGTCATCTAGTACCTTTTAAACGCATGACATATTCAATGTAAACTTCACAAAGGTTTGTTTTCATTGCAAAATAAAACTATTGCAATTATAAGATATTCCCAGTCTTTAAAAAAATACAGCACATACACCTGAAACTTATAAAACAAGTTTTTAGAATTTACTAATCGAGTTCAATAATAACTGGGCTCATACTTGACATATTACATCACTGTAACCATCACATGTGGAATAATAAGTAGCCCTTTCGGCAGTAAATGCATTTGTAAATAAATCTGAGATTTTGTTTGCTGGACACGTAGCAAGTTTTTGAGTTCTGAGTAATGAGCTTAAAACCTGCTGAATGTAGTTATTTGTTTAAAACCGTTTACATGCTGTCTGTGTATTAGGGAGATGGTCTGAAAAATGCTCAGCAGGATGATGGCACTATAATTTATAGGCATTAGCTACAAGCTGGCACCACATCAATTTAGTTTCTGCTGACACCACCTTAACAGGAATGACAGCAGCGGTCCAGTTAATCAAATAAATTGGCCAGAAACCCACAAGCTCCGGTGCTTCTGTCAGCCACAGCTTTAGATCATATTCCAACAACCGTAAATCAAGTGTAAAATGACCTTGTTCATCATCTGAATTTAAATATAATGCATCATGCAGAATAAGGACGAAGCAGTTCTGGTGTCTGTCTCACATTAAACACGGTTTAAACTACGTCCAAGGTTGGCCTGTTAACTATTAGTGGATGGAAAGGTTAATCCGATTTTACCTTCAAAAGTCCGGTTCCACATTCGGTGTGTTATTTGTGCCCCGTCTTTCTTGCTGGAGCCATTTTTCATCACTTCATGAAGGGCCAGAGCATACAGAAGCAAAGCGTCGTGGAACCCTTCTACAAACATGTTCACCTGTAACAGATCAGTAAGCAAAACTTGTTATAGAACAAGCTGAGACACTTGGCACTGCCTATCAAAAACATACTGCGGTGGAAAGGTAAAAATAAATAGCCTATTGTTTAACCACAAAACTGTTTTACCATTAAAGCAAAGGCACATGCCAGTCGTAGTCAAGTGGAAAGGGAAAAAAAGTATATGTTGCCAAACTTTACTACCCTTACATCACTAATGTGTGCAGTGCCCTGTGTGTTTTTTAATACGTAATTTCTTAGTAATTGTTACATTTTCAATCGGTCGCAGGTTCCTGCAGATGGCACTGAGGGCAACATGCACACCGGCCACAGTGACATGCTCACCGCAACAAATTAAACATCACCAAGCCTTTCATCTTTTTGCATTTAGCACATTTGTGAGTGTGAGACAGAATGTGCTTTAATGTGTAAATATATGTGTAAAGAGTGTATGGCGTTTGCAGACTGACATGCAGACAGTAATAGCCAGTTATGAATCACCAAACTATCGTATCTTTCAATTTGTGTGTGTGCGCTTGAGTGAGAAAGTACGTCAGTGTGTTTTTGCGTATAGCATGTGAGGCGGCAGGGTGCTCCTGTGTGTGTGAGTGTCTGTGTGTATACTGAGAAGACCCATCAGTGTTACGTGCATCACCGCCTATGTGTGTATGTGTGCGTGTAGCAAGAACATCCATCAGTGTGTTTACATACACTCAGCGAGTGATGTCACGTGCTGCACGTAGTGATGTTACTTTACTACTCCCGCTTTGCCAAGTCTTGCCAGAGACTGAATTTAAAAATTTCAAAATAGTAAGTAGCATTTTTGGAGTTTAATCAACGTGACTATGCAAAATTCTTACTTAGCGTGCCCAAGTTCAAGTCCACGGCTTGAAAAACAAAGCTGTGTATAAAGAACAAGCAAACAGACTCACAGATGTGAGCTTTATAGATAGAGATGCCTTCTCAAGTTTCAAATTCAATGTTTTAAAAGAACAAAAATCTATTTTTTCCGCAGATTGTTTTAAAAAAATTAACATAATGATATTTTGCTAAAGGTGGCTTCTACAATAGCATACACCCTTGGGCTGTGTTTTCATGTGGATTCAAATTCAGCTACATCTGTGTGGAGACTGAACATCCTCCCCATGTTCGTGTGAATTCCCTTCAAACGTTCACCAGGACTCCAAATTTGGTGACTGACATTAGTGTGTGCGAGTGAACAAGTGTCCAATATAACGTGTACCCTGCCAAACACCCAGTGTATTTTGTTAAAGGTTTCGTCTGAATAGAGTGATTGAGCCCATTGATAACATTTGAAATATGATTCTGGTCACCACTTGCATAAGCACATAAACAAAAGTGGCTTGCTGTACAAACCGCTGCGACCTGCTTTGGACAAAGATGTCAAACAAACCCCAAGAAAGCACACTGCTCTAGGCCACCCGCTCCTCTAAACAAAATAAGTAGGATTTTTGTGGACCCGTTCCTGTAATCACCGCCACCATTCACGAGACTTGCGGCAGCCCCGTCCACAAATGCCCTAACAGAATGTGGATAGCAGGGTTATTCGTCATGCTGTTCAACTGTATCACAACAGAAAATCTGAGCCTGTTGTTTTTGCATGGTGAGAGAATTCGAAGGCAAGAGCGTGAGGTGGGGGGAAACAGAAGTTCCGACTAAAGTTGCCAAAGGTACATCACCACATGGGTGATGTAATGTGTAAATCTGCAGTCTTAATGGGTTTCCAGCAGCATGTACAATATGTATTCCAGGCTGCAAGTCTTTCAGCACATCCTTGGAATGTAGTTTTAAGCTCCAACGCCATTAAAATGTCTTCTTACAGAACAAATGCAGTTTGTTGATTTCAGTCACTCCTTGGTACACTAAAGTGTCTCCATGACAGAATGGAACTATTCATGCTGACAAATTGTTCCATGAACTGTTTTTCTCTGTCTGGAAAAGGCACAAAGGGTGCCTACTTTTAAGAAGCAACTGATCCTGCATTACAATGGGACCGCCTTGTTGAAGCAGAAAACATGGGTACAAAGCAATGGTTTAGATTTTTAAAAATGATTCAGTTTGGCAGCATCTGGAGGAAGAGGAGAAACTAACCACAAAGACCACACATGGCTCCCATGAACAAATGTGTTGATGCACGCCATTTTATTTTTTTAATTAGTTTTTTCATTCCTCCCCAATTGTTTCACGCAGTTGGCTGTGACCAATCTTCTTTCCACTGCATGCCAGGAAAAGTGTCGAGGAAAGAATGCACGTGTTTCCGTTACTTGATCCTTAGCTCATGACTGTTTCACAGTAGACCCATGTTCAATGTAGATGTGTGCTACTGTAAAGTGTCTTCAGGAGGCCTTCTTGCATGGGCTTTCTCTTCCCAGTATAAATAATACATTGCATTAACTGACAGTCTTCTCCAAAACAACTGTTGAGCTACTTTCCTATATGTACACGTTTATGCATATTTTGTTGGGAATCAAATCTGGGTCCTTCAAGTAAAGGCAACAGCTATAAAACATTATGCCACCTGTTGCTCAATCAGATATCAGTTGCCAAGGGCAATGGTTCTGCTGTAAATAGTTAACTGAGGACATAGCTTCCTGTCCATGAATTTTATCAATAAAAATGACCCATCTTGAAAAATGGGTAAATGATTTTAAGCAGCTCATTATAGAAACTGTAAGCCACCTTAGATTAAAGCGTCACACAGAGCAGTAACAAGCCAAGACAATGACCCTGACAACTGGATTCACCCACATTTTTAAAATGTATCTCACTGTACAATTATACATGAGACCTGTGCCAACTATGCCTTAGCCCCTGCAATCCGGCTTTATTTGCGATCGGCATGCTTAACTCTCCTAGCTGCTCATTTTATACAAGGAACAGCACCTACATCCAGTTAATCCTGCGAGGCAAAATGCTTTTCACAAGCAGGACAGATTCTGACACACAGGAGCCTGGGATGGATTCATCTTATTGCTTAATAGTTCCACATAGGACTGAGCTGGAATTTACTGCCTGTATTTTTTTTCTAGGAAACACTGAGGGCACTTCTCTGCCAATCCCAGCACGACTGGAAAATGTTGCCAAAAAGTTCAGCTTCATTAGGGTATAAGTGACTTGCCAAAGACCTTTTATTCAGTGTTTCTTCCCTCTACAGACTCACTCTGTACTCGCATTACTCTATTTTTGCCCTTTTTCTTTTTCTGTCTTACAGGGACGAGCCACTTGTCTTCCTCTTCGCTGCACAATAAAGCCACTTCCAGTCAGTAAAAGTCAAAAGACCTCCTTGACAATCGGTCTACTAGCTTGATCACGTCCACTTCCTGTTCAAACAGGAAGAATGTGGTTTTTTTTTTTTTTTTTTTAGAATAACTGTTTGGAGATGATACCATGCGGTTAAACTTGCAGTTCAATGGGTCCCCCGCTAACCTATCTTTCCACCTCACTCAAAGGCTGCCAAGATTTATCTGTTCTCGTCCACTCGAGAAAACAAATTTTAAGCATGGCCAAAAACAACAATGGGCTTTCACAGAGAAGACAAAAGGCAGATATGGGTGGCCCAGCATTCATCTCCAAACTTGGAAACACAAGGAGTTTTCACTCTGACTTGTCTATCCTATTGCATTTTTAGGGGTGGCTAACTGATTTTAGAACATCCATTTCTGTTCCACTTAGTCTCCCTTCCAAATATTTCTTCACACAGTGTCATACACCAATAAAGGAAAAGCAAATGGAAGTATGCAGGCACTAATTGAATTGGGAAACTTTCCGCGACATAAAAATGATTTTACGCATTTCCAGGCCCTTTGTGTACAATTAAACCCTTACATCACAATCGGTGCGTCTCCGGTGGGAACAGTTTTAATAAGTGTAATTACCGCAAATGCATTTGACTCTCAGCCTGTGTTTCAGCTACGGTCCCGCTGTCTGTAGCACAGGTAACATTCATGGGAATATTTCTGGAGCAGCAGAAACCTTTAAATAACCTTGTGTTGTGTGTGGCTGAAGAAAATATGCAATCGTTTTATTGTTCCTCAATAATGAACTACAACCACAAACAGTGTGTGTTATTGACAAAAAATGAGTCATTTTTACCATAACCTCAACTGACATGGAAGTATTGCCAAATCTTCAAGCACAATCATTGCACTCTAACATTCAGTTGCTTTCCAGTTGGGTTTTGTAGCAAGTTATTTCCATATCTTTGCACATAGCTTTGCACAGGATCCACTGTATACCTGAATGTGATTACTGAATCGGCCCAGGTTAACCGTTTTCCCTCAAAGAAACAGCAGTAGGATCTCTCCCGTTGACTATTTAATACAAACTCACAGCTGATCGCCGAAACTCAAGCAAAGGTCAGTTTCAGTGAAGAAAGAAATTCGTTCTTCCTTTGTTTTCCACAATGCAGATGACTAAAAGCTGATACTGAACCCCAAATCGAGAAGTTTTACTCGTAACAAACTATATGGCGTATGCAACTACAAACAAAGCAATAATCCAACACACCCACCTACTGGTTGTCATTGCGTATAAATGTTTTGGACAAAGGAAATGGACTGTCGAAGTATTAAATGTCCCTGGCAGGATACTCTGCCATACAGCTCCCTTGGGGTTTTTTTTCTTCCTCACAGAGGAGGGCCAAACTTGACAGAAATGTGCCAAAGATATTATCTAGCCCAGACAGTCATCCCGCTGCAATGTGTGGGCAACTGTGATTGTCTGAATGAGTGCCTTGTCCCTTATCGGCACCTCTGCAGCCCCTATTCAATTTTCCAATGTCATACTGCTTTGTTCACAGAATGTCTACTACTTTAAAGACAAACTGATCCGTTTCTGTATTTTCTGTCAACTCCCACATTGCAAATTATTAATAGTTGTCTGAAAGTCTTGTGCATTTCTCGTAATTATTACAAAAATGTTGCAAGTGTTGAAAGCAGGTCGGCTAATTATAGGCAATTTAATCATAACAAATATAAAAAAGTCGCATAACACAAAACGCTGTATAAAACCGAGCAAAACTAAACATGAATTGTGGCAACAATGCTTTCACTCAGATGCAAGAAGTCACCTCTGTACTGGTGCTTTACCTTCAAAGAATCTTACTGACTTTCTAACTATAGTACAGCATTTAATCCATCAGATCAATAAATATACTCATTTTCAGTTTGCACCGTCAATGGCAAAAACTGTAGATTTAGGAAGAAAGTCCTAAGGCACAATAAATCTCATATAGCCAAGACAAAAAAGTAACAGGGCACCTTAGCAACTACTGCATGACTACTTTAAATGCCAAATATTAATCATTATCATTAATGCTCCCAAGCTGAAAGGATGCTCCATTTCATGAACAACACTATCCCCTCCGGCCGTAGGACAGGATGTCTGTATGGCACTTTGCATGGCTGTACTGTACTGAGTGGTGTACAATTAAGGAATTGTATTAAGTACACTGCTTGATGTTCTCATTCAGAATGAGAATCCCCTTTGTTTCCTCTGACTGGCATTTCTTCCTTTTTGGTTTCTCCTCACCAGTAAGCACCAGTCTGGTCACAACCCTTGGCCCCTTTGTAGGCGGAGCGGATCCCCACTTTGAGCTGGCAGCGATGGCAGGCCCCACTGAAGTTATTAACCCCACCCGGCCTATTCATCAAAGGGTGTTTGTTCCATCACGACAGCTCCCGCGGTCCTCTTTCACAGTATCGTGATGGGACGCTCATTGACGACTGATGTGCAGGAACAATCGCCCCATCCACTTCTCCCCGAGCACTTATTTCAAAACTGCACGGAATCCTGGGCCTTCAGGCCCCCACCGCCATCACTCCCATCATTCCATTCACAGGCCCAAATGTAGGAGAACCTGGTGCTGGCATTCAGTCCAACTTTGCCCGTGCCAAAAACCAATCCATTATCCTCACCAAATTAACCGCCACCCCACTAGAGAGCTTGCTGGCACCTAATGGAAACTTGAGGATAAACAACGTGTGTTTTTTACTTAATCTTTTGCAGTTTGGGAGAGAAGGGGATATGTGTGCTGTTTTGATAATTAACCACTGTTATTTCAGTAGAGGCACTTCAGATGCCTGCATAGCACACGTTGGGAGTCCCAGTGGGTGGCTATCAGGTAAGTACATTATGTAATCATTTTAAATTGAGTCAATTAGCATTTTCCCTAAGTGCCTACATTGGCTTTCCAGTGGCAGGTACACCTCCAACTCACATTTTCAAAAAAGGCCGTAAATTAATATACCTGCTTTCATTGGCATAAAAGCATTTTAAATAACATACTTTTAAATGTACAGTTATTCCACTTTTTAACTTGTTTGGCAGTCTGAGGAAGTACAAGGGAATTCACATACATTTTCACCACCGTGGTGATTGTAGATGCCGACTTTCTGGGTTGACTTCTTCACCTCCATCGAGAAGTTCTCAAACTCGGCCTTAACGGACCTCAGCAGCGTGACTGTGTTGAGGGCAGCGTAAGCCTGCTTCGCTTCTGCATCGTATTTGTCCCCTCTCCTCCAGGACCCGTTGCCTACAAGAAAGTACTTCAACCTGAATGCGGCATGAAAGGAGGTAACATTTTCCAGAAGAAAAGGCTAAAACCACTGTCTTCAGATATTTATGTAATAGCAGGCCACCTAGAGAGAAATGCAAAATGACTTTTTCTGCAGCTGCAATCATAGAAGAACTGGTATTCCTTCCAAGGTGTACCCAGCCTGCCCTACTTCCCTGTGGTTCCAGGACAGGCTCCTGACCACCACCACCACCATGCACTGCCAAGTGGTTATAGACAATGAATGAATAAAAGCAAATGTGAAACACTTTTGGCCAATACTTACACACATAAAAAAATATATGAAACAGATGTAAATATTAAACTTACACAGTTAATTAAAAACAGATACTTTACCGATCATAACATCCATGTTTTACTTCCATTCGGTGTAAATCGCTCCACTGTTAGCTACATATTGTAAACATTAAATATGCATCAGTGTTGGCTGCTATGGTTATAGTTCTTTGTGGTCAAATAATTCCACAAACATTAACATGTAAGAGAAGCAAAGATGCATAATGTTTGAAACACAAGCAGTTCAAAAACCAGACTTCTAAAAAAGAGGTTTCTAAAATATCACATGCAGAAATTCCCAATAATGAAGATGTCTAAACGACATTTTGGTTAATAAATATGCACACAGCAGTATTCACTGAAATATAAGCTCAGAAAAATTTTCAATTTCCATAATCAATCTTTGATGGTTGAAGCTCAACAAAAGTACTACTGATAAATAGATGAGTTCTGAACATTCTGGAAGGACAGACTAAAATTACACTGGCAAACAAAACTGAAATATTAGGCACATGGTTTACAACTTCAGACATGGTTCTCCTGAGAAGCAGTACAAGAACTAGCAAGATATATGCCAAACATTATAAGAGTATGTATTACAACAGAATGAGAACTGGAGATACATGGAATTCAGGCATGTTGTACCTTGCAAAAAAAAAGCAGAAGAAGTGCTTTTGAGCATCCTCTGACTTTTACTAATGCCATTATTTGTTGCTGAATTATATCTATTATTTTATGTTATTAATATACTACTTCAGATATATGAAACATTCAAAAGCAGAAACATTTCTTATTCAACCTATGCTAGAACATTTATATCACAGCTTCCTTTCTGTACATAGAGACTCCAGAAATAATAAACGCAATACCTATCAGTACCTAAAGATCATGCAGTCCCTTAACAATCCTCAGGGATCTTAGTCTTACCATAGGAAGAAGAATTGAAGAGCTCAATGTTAAAGAAGATGTTACTGCCATTGGTCAGCTTTTGTCGATGGGCGGCCAGCATGATGTCTCGAATGATGTCGGCCCCAGCACACATAATGATGACTGTTAAGAAAAAGGTGAATAGATAAAGTTAATTGCAATGCTGAGAGTTCATACCTTCTACTCCTTCAAGCAGGTTTTGCAGAACAGAAGCATGAAAGGCCTTTCTGAACAACTTGTGAAATTCACATGACAGCAGTGTTCAAGTGCTAACTGTGCAGCACACATATTTCATAACAAATTACTTTTCTAGCACAGGCTAAATGGATGGATGGATGGATGGGTGGATGGATGGATAGTTTTACACTCCAGGATAGTGCTTTCCATATAAAAAGATAAAAAGTACCTGCAACCTCTCAGAGGACCTATAGATATAATAACCAAGATACAATATCCTGTCCTATTCACAGTTAATGTCAACTAATGACACAAAAATCAATGTCAGGGCCACATATGTCACATAAAAACTCAAAATGGCACAAAATAATAACTATTTATCCACTATATGAAGAGATGTGATCATCTAAATTCAAGTGGAATTCGAATGAAAATAAGTTGTAAGGATGTAATAATTTGTTGTTTTTTAGCTCCTACTCACTTTGTCCATACTTTACTCATCATTAGTCGGCAGTAATAGCACAATTCATGAGAATGACATTATCATGCTTTGGACATGTCCTGTAAAAATCTGCATTCTCAAGAATAGACTGTAAAGCTTGGAAACACTGGAGGAAAAAGCAGAGGATGACCGGCAACCAGATGAATGGACTCTATAAGAGTGACCATGGACACTCCTGCACTACAGATGTGGTCACAAAGAGTCCACTTTAAGTCAAATTTACTGGATGGCAGTAGACACACTAGTGGCGCAAACTGCTGCTTTTGTCTCTATGAACCCAGGTCCAAATCCCTGTTTCAGCTGTAGTACCCTTGAGGAAGGTACTTACACCAATTTGCTTCCAGTAGAATTCCTTAGGTGTACAAATGAATAAATAATTTTAGGTTTTTTAGAGAAAAGCATCAAGTAAATGAATAAAAGTAACAGCATACTGCCCTATTACTCACAAAATTAAACTGAATTATTAACAATCCATAAATTAAAGTTAAATTTGTTCATGGAAAAAACTTTGATTCTTTAAAATTGGTTTAACAATCATACTAACAAAGAATAAGCAGCGACAGAAGCTGCTCTATGCACTATGGCTGTCACCATGGTTCACACTGTGTCACAAATACACCGTCGCCTGTGTTTCGGTGGTGGAGTTCATTGGAATTGTCTCTCCTGCAAGGCTCATAGCTACACTTATGGTCATCAGGGCACTGTAGAAAATGGCTGGGATCAAGTCACTAGAGTAGGGTCATGTCATCCAAGCCAGCAGTCTGTGGAGCAAAAAGCACTGGGTGACTCACAGCATGCACATAGAGGAGGTGTGTGCCTGTGTTCACTCCTCCTGAGTCAGGGATGGGTGTCACACTTCATGGGGGGGAACAAGAACTTACTAACTGGCCATGACTCCAGGAGAAAGAAGGTAAAACATGTAAATGCAATAATTTACTTTAGATTTGTATCAAAAATGTTTTGTTGTAGGCTAACACTAAAATGTGCTATTTGTTTTAGTATCACTGGCTTTATTATATCCTCGGCTCTTCAGAGTTGCTGAATCTGTAGCTCAGTCATTTTGCCTATTCAGGTGTCTCAGTGACTGAACATTAAAATGTGTATTTTTCTCATAAAAGATAGAAAATGTCAAGGTACTCTGATTAAGTTCTTTCAAAAGTATAACCCTTTCAAAAAAAAGTATTGAGTTGATGCCATGGCAGAGGGAAAAAAAAAACTTGCCGAAGTTTGTAGGGATTTAAAAAGAGTGAAAAGGGGATCTAATCTGATCTAGTAGTACCAAAAGAGTTACACTAAATACTCAACATTTTCCATCAATGGTGCATTTAAAGAGTTTGATTGCATGTGACACCATGTACTCTGTAGTGAGTGAGCTCATATGCAAAGTAAGGTGAAAACAGAATCCTTATACAATATATTCCACCTTAAAATCATAAGAAAACCTTACTGTCGTAGTTAAAAATATAACGGAACAAAAAAAGCTTTCAACATCTAAATATGGCCCAACACAGAAGGGTTAAAACAAACAAACAAACAAACAAATAAACAAACAAACAAACAAGGTTATTTTGAAATAAAGTGGCCCATAAATAGGAGGACTGAGGCAGTGGAACATTCCCCACAACTTTGTCACTGTAGCGAGCCTCCCAAAAATATCCTCACCCGACTGGGACAAACTTCACCTCAGTATTCCTTCACTATGGCACCCTTTAATTACAGAGTTCAAAACACACTGCCGGCCCTGTGTACACTCCCCAGTGAGTCCACCTCAGCCAGCAATATTTCAAAAATGTGAATTTTCCCTCGCTAATGTTAGGCACTAGTGAACACAGGAATATGGGGCACAGCGCAACACATGCGATGCTTATTACTGGTCATACTGCAGTTTTTTTGCACAAATGTTTCTGGGTCATTATTTTAAAAAATAGCATTCAAGCAAAGGCAAAGAATGTCTTTACACAAACATGTATAATGGATTATTGCCGAAATAAAATGTACGGTCAATCCATTTATCTATGGATCTTAGAACAAAAAAAAAAAGGCTGAAAATGTCAACAATCTAAAAAAATTACCACATTAATTTGTAGATATAAACTATGCTTTCAGACTGTTGCACAGCATCAACCTTTTATTTCATTCGCCGTCATGTATTTTAAGCGTGAAGCACATTATGAATTTTCTGTTTTAATAATCCAGTTTACTCCATCTAGATTGCTTTGGCCTCCTCTAGCCATGCTATATTTCAAAGCAGTGGCTTGAAATGTAATATTTCTCTTTGTAATTAACTAAATACTGCTCTATAAATAAAACGTATTTGCATTACTGAGCTATTTAGAAATTAGTTGGTACATTTTCACTGGAAAAGATTAAAAGACTATGAAAGGAGACTATGAGATTTAGTTATTTACTTATTTTTTTTACTGAACCCAATGGTGAGCCAAAAATTACTCGAATGGTAGAGCAGCTACAAGGTTGGATTCCGTGCATGGAGTCAGCAACTCCAGTTCTCGAGAAAATCTTCTTAATACATCTTAATTTGCAGCTATAACCCAGTTTTACTTTAAGGTTTCAGAATTAAACATGTGTCAACTGACTTGCTTTTATGAAATTACGTATGACCTTCAGTAATAACATGTATGTTTTCTCAAATTCACACTGACCCTTTATATGAACAGAAGACACAGGGGGAAAAAAAACTGCTGTGAGAATGAAAAAGAATTTAAAAAATAAAAATCTGATAAAACATGATAAAAACATAAACATCCCAAAATTAAGAGGAAACTAAATTCAAGTCCTTTGTCATTTACTTTACAAACTTGTTAGTAATCAAAATATTCATTGCTGATCCTTGTCATGTCTGTTTTATCCACCAATCTTTTGATTCAGTCATTCTAGTACTGCTGTTAAAAGAAAGTTTGTGAACCCTTTGCAAATACCTGGATTTCTGCATTATTACTCATGAAATGTGGTCTGAGCTTCATATAAGTCACAGTAATAGACCACAACAAGCTGCTCAATATAATGACAAAAAAAATTGTACTCCTTCCCTATAATGAACACATCATTTAAACAATCAGTCTAGATTTTTCTTTTTTTTTTTAAGTATGTGTACCTCTGGGGTAATGGCCTCTAAAAAGCTATTTGGAGTCAGGTGTTGCAGTCAATGAGACGAGATTGGAGGTATGGGCTGTAGAGGTGCCCTGCCCTATAAAAAAAGACACACAAATTCAAGTTACTGACAGAGTCTGCTCTTCTCTAGAAAGATTGATGTGCATTGTGCCTTGATTAAAGCAACTTTCAGAGGACCTTAGAAGAAGAATTGCACAGATGCATGAAGCTGGACAAGGCTGCAAAAAGTATTTCTAAAGGCCCGAGTGTTCATCAGTCCACAGTAAAACAAACTGTCTACAAATGGGATGAAATTCAGTACTGTTGCTATTTTCCGGAGGAGGAGTGCAAAGATCACACCAACAGCACAATATCCAATGCTAAAGGAGGTGAAAAAGAATCCAGGGGTAACAGTGAAGGACCTACAGAAATCTCAAGAACTTGTTAAAGTCTCTTACAGTGTCCACTATAAGAAAAAAAACTGACCAAAAATGGCGTTCATGGAAGGACCCCAATCTAAGAAACCACTGCTCCCCAAAAGACCAACTAGATTTTGTCCAATGCTTTTTGGACAATGTTCTGTGGATGGATGAGACAAATTTGAACTTCTTGGCAGAAATGCACACTGCTTTCTTTGGAGGGAAAGGGGCACTGCACACAAAGATGAAAAACCCATTTGGGATGAGAAGCATAATGGAATGGGCAACATGGTTTGGGCCTGCTTTGCTGTCTCAGAACCTGGACTTCTTGCCAGTCATTGAGGGGAAAAATAAATTCAAAATTGTATCAGAAAATTTTACAAGTCAGGGTAGTGCTCTGTCACCTGAAGCTTAATAGAAGTTGGATGATGTACGGAGGCAATGATCCAACACAGAGTAAATCAAAATGAAATTGTTTTAAAAAGAACATTTGTATTTGAGTAAGAGTCCAGACCTTAATCCATTTTAGATGCTAGAGCATAACCTGAAGAGGGCTGTCCATGCAAGGTATCCCAGAAATATTTGTGAACTGAGTTTTGTAAGCCTAAAATCTCGCCTGGTTGTGTAAGTCTGATCGGCAGCTACAGGAACAATTTGGTGGTGGTTATTGCCGCTAAAGGGATTAATAAATACATGGGTTCACATACTTTTTCCAAGGCAGAGTGTGAATGATTAATTGTGTTCAAAAAAGACGTGAAAAGCACAATAGTTTGTGCATTATTTGCTTAGGCAGCTTGCTTGAGTATGACATGCATGAAGATCACAACACATTTAGAAGTAATTAAGGCAAAAAAGCAGGTACTTGGTTCACAAACTTTCTTGCAAGGAAACTTTAAGGACTTCTTTCGTATTTATACTGAGAAATGTCTGCCTTTTTAGTTTAGAGGAACATGTCTGAGAGTGGAAGGTACTGCTGCAAAATCATGACGTTCTACAGAAACCGGGTTATAGACACCTCATGACCTGCTCCCATCCCCTGGAAACCAAACAAAACAGTCCTCATGCTTGGAACAGGGATTATAAATGTTTGCTAGTATACCCCCTGATGAATAATGCACCACTGAGCTTGTATAAATGGTAATGTTTATGTAAACCTGTAAACCATAGTTGAGAAGTTTTTAAAATAATTACGACATTTCAACCACATTACTGCAACAAGCTAACTTGAGTTACTAAGACAATAAAACGAACATTCTTGAGATGTTTCGAGTAAATCTGGTATGTCAGCTGCGGTGGAGTACTGATAGGGTTTTCCAACGCCAGATAAGCGTGGAGGTTAAAAGTTTAAATAAGAGACAAAGGCCTTTTCTTAAGTATTTTGTCTTAACTGTTCGAATCCTTTTGTAGTAAGTTACGAAGCGTGCAGTTATTACATTATAAATAACCTTGTAATCACAACAAATGTAATTTTTAATTTGTGTTTTGTGTGCATCACAGCCAAAAAACCTTTTGATGTGGGTTATACATGTGGTATCATTTAAAAACATAGAATGTCCTCTAAAAGTTACAACACAAATGATGCTGTAATCCGGCAATAAATTTGACAAGCCAATAATTGAGCTTTTGGCTATAATCGTGTCAGAAATGGCAACTGTAAAGTAGCAGGCAAGATACTGACATTCGTTGATATTTGGAAATGTTTTGTTCCAACCTGTTGCTTAGCAACTGGTCATATGCCATTCAAAAAAAAAATGATACAATTCTCACAACATATGCAACAATCTAACACTTTCAAGTATCTGGGGATGTATCAATAGGCTAAATATTGTCATTGTGAGTATTACAATGTCTGTGGATCCAGGCTTAAGATTATCAAGCGTCAGTTTCAAATTCCTGTAGGTGTCTTGGTCTGCATCCTTAAGGGATATGCAAATGAAAACTTTGTAAAACATCCAGTTGCATAAACGTGCTGCAAACATAACAGAACAACCCAGCTTATAAAAATGTAACCAATCAGTGCAAACAGCCCTTTCTTCACAGGGGGGGAAAAATAAAGTGTTCCTGCAGACCATGAGCAGCATGTCAAATAATGCCACAAAAATGTATACATAATCAGCTGTATCATGGTGCACCTACTTTGGAATATGCTTCTAAAAAAGAGCAACACATACATCATTCTGGTTGCCTCTTTCCGCCAAGCTGGGTCTATTTATACAGAGCCCATCGTAGCCACTGGATGACCACTTGAAGAAGAGCAGAGTTTAAAATGTCAGCAAAAATAAATTGTCTAATTCATTTGTTTACTAACTGCAACCCAGTGAGCATACAGCTATTGAAGGCCACAAAGCACAATGCAGTAAGACTTTCCTCAATTAAATGATCCCCATCATTGGGGACATCAAATCTGCTCGTGACTATTTACCAGTGCAAATGATGCTGTGAAAAGTAGAGTGAACTGTAAAGTTCATTCGCATGGTCTCTAATGTTTTATTTCTACAGCACATACAAGAAAAAATGTCATTTGTTTACAACTTGCAACATGACTCGATTGCTTTATTGAAGTATTTAGGTAGTAAAGTCCCCTAACTTTGTGTTTCAGATTTAAATCAGGTCATACATAAAATTCATTCTAAAACCTTCACTCAGGGACTCAAAGACCACAACTGCCTAATCCCTTAACTTGAAGAACAGAAGAGTGCCAGCCATGTACATATTATGGACAGACCCCCACAAACATACAAACAACCGTGCAAAGTCTAATCACAACACACATTTCTGTCACATCAGTTATGTTACAGTGTTAGCAAACATTTCACACCTGTCATGTGTAAAAACACTTTTTGACCAGAAGATTTCTTTGATTTCATTTTAAGTTGTCTGAGGACAACATCACGATCGAGCTGTCCTTGGGCTTTTCTGTATACTATTCTGTGCTGTGCCCACATTTATAATAGGCAATCATAGCCGCCTTCTGCTTGGCACAAAAAACCAAAAGGCTTCAAATCTTCTGCTGGTGCTTAACAACTTCTGACAATGCACAGCAGCCCTAAGTCTCCAAAAAAACATGCCAAAAACTGACCTGAATAGTTATGGTTTCAAAGTTCATTAGCCACTCAGACCAGTTCTTAACACTGATCCTGAAAGGCCATTTATACCACAGTGCTTTATGTCTGTTCACAGTGCCAACAAAGTATTCACTGAATTACACTGCTGAAAATAAATCTGAGTTGCAAGACTGAGTGTCTTCATTCTCCGTGAAAGAAGCCAACAGAGGTTGACTCTCCTAACAATAAATTTAACATAATATTAACAGGCACGTTTAGCTGACATGAAATATATAGCATTACACCACAGGCAGTCAGGCTGGTGAATTCCAGAAAGCATAGGGACTGATCACTACCACTGACCCCCATCTTCTCCACAGTACCATCAATACCAACTGGTTGCCCTGAACCATTTACTGTTACACTATTATATATAATAGTGTATCTGTCTTTCATCTTATTTATCTATATACTAGCTATCTATTAAATTTGTCTATGATGCCTTGTGCTGTTACACTGTCTGCTTAGTGTATTATACGCCATGTTCCAGGAGAAACTACATTTCATTCTCTCTTCTACATCTGTATAAGACAGAATGATAGTAAAGTGAACCTGGAACCATTGATCATGAAGGGAATCCGCAAATTCATGCATTTATGCAAATATGTTATTTTCTGCATTTTCTAGATTACTTTTGCCTCTGGGAAAGCCAGGGCATGAAACCCAGAGTCAGTGACACAAGGGAGTCAGGAATACATGTGGCAGGTGGTGATACTCAGATAATAAAAAAACAATTTGCGTAGACTTCCATAATCATACGTCTAGAGACTTTCGATAGTGATAATAAAAATGCCACCCTTCGATGGACTGGTGTCCCATCCAGGGCGTTTCATTTCCAGGCAACCAGTGATTCTGGAACAGGCTTCGGATTGCCATGACCATAACCAGAATAAAGCAGTTGGATAGAGAACAAAAATGTTTTTGTTAACCTCACTGGGTGATTTATTTGGGCAAAAAAGAGCAGATTCTATGTCTGAGGAGCATGTAATACGATTATGTCTACTTATGTAGGAAGGAGGTCATCCTGTTATAAACACAATTAACTTCATTTTAGGCCTAATAATATGAGGGATGAAAATAATGACAGCATGAAATTTATCTGAGAAACACAATCCATACTGACACGGCACTTCCACATTCATTTTCTTCAAGTGTCTGATTAAAAAAAAAAAACAAGATGCATTTCTTTCTAAATGAAACTCTCTTGCAGTGTGGTGGACAGGCAGCGCAACCCAACCTCACAGATCCTGTTCACCTCCTGGCTGCCCTCTCCTAAGCTGACCACTGCTATGGCGTTCCTCAATCTGCCCTCTGTTTACTCTGGATCATTCCATGTGGCGCAACCATGTAATTCATTGAGTGATATGTGTGTGTAAAATTAAGTAAATAAATAAATTAATAAAATTATAATAAAGCTCTTGATGCGCATATCGGTCTCCATCAATGTAATTTACAGTGTTGCGCTTTCACAGTTCCAGTTAGGTTAGAGTCCATCAGTAGCATTCTTCTCTTCCAACAATCAGTTATGCTGTGATCATTATCGGTTGGGTTTCGATTCCTGAAGACCTGTTTCCATTTGAACATTCCTCTGTAACTGCTTTAAAAATTAACAAATGTGTGTTTTCTACTGCCTTGTGCACAGCATTATCTCACACCAGATGAAAAGACATTGTAGCAGTGAGAGCATCTGGCACAGTGGTTAAAGTACAGGCAAGGTCTCAATTTAATGTCCCAGGGAGGGGCTAGTTCATTCATCTCTGGTGAAGGTGCTTTAAATGAATTGCGTATATAGCTATCAGGCTGTATATAAAAGTGAAATATTGTACTACTTTTGAGCATAACATAAGCAACTTACAGTGATGCCAGTTGAGCTAATTGATGATACACAGAATGTAACATTACACTTTCCAGACACCACGGATTCCTACAACCCTGAATGTCGCCATTCGTGTTACAGCCCAGAGACTGAACTAAGGTCTGTGCGGGCCTGCACCGTAAGTCCTACTTAGCATGCTGACACGTGCAATGGGTGACATCGTCTGCACAACAGTTGTAAAGACTACTCAAAGGACCCAACAGCGCTCACTGTATGTCATGATGACTTTCAGCAACGGATTGGCCGGTCCAGCAGAGCTGTCAGGGGTGCTTTTCATTCGGTTGCGATATACTCTTATTCTAATGTTTTTCCAGTGTCTTGTCAGCAGTTTTGCTCTGCGTGCTGATGTAACCTTGTGAACAGCCAGATTTTTTTATATTTATTCACCTACCCATCCGTTTAATGTATCCATACACAATATACACATAACGTCAATCCATCTGTCTATTTAATGGTAAAATATATGGACATACTGACCCTCAACTCAGACAAACAGAACTTTAACAAAGTTTGTGAATAATACAACACTGATTAGGATAACTGTGGTCAGGAGTGATTATACATCAATCTTCTAATTTACCACAATTATTCATTAACCAACCCATTTCCAGCCCAGTCAGTGGTGCTGTCACCGTAGTTCTCATATTTTGCTTTGCATCTTGTCATTTCAGGCACAGTTAAGGTCCACAGTTTTCCATCAACCCACAGCATTATCCCTGCAGGGAACATTGATCTATAAAGACCTCTGTCCACCTAAATGCTGCTAAAATGGCCCCAACACCAAAGGTGTTAAGATAATGTCAGCAGGTGGTGTTATAGTTAAAACACGAAAATGTGGTTAGAGAGTTGTCAGACTACTGTAAGTTCTGCAAAGTGTAAAATAAGCCTTCTAAAATCTCAACTGACAAAAGTGCTTCTTGAAGAAAATGCTAGTAAGAAGGATTCTGACAAACATCCTCTATCAAGAGCACTGCTACTGGCACGAGGGCTGGAGAGATTATTCCGTCCAGATACCGAGCAGGACCACTGGTGGTCTGGGAAAGAGGAGGCTCCTAATGAGCACCGGAAAGAACAAAGTTCTTGGTCTCCACAGGCCTTGTATATGAAATAAAAATATCATGTTGACCAAACATTGGTCCTAAAAAGAACTGTGTCCCAGATTCTACTAGCCAGTGTGTCCTTAATATAAACAAACACTAAACACAGTCTAAGAACTGCATTGTCCAGGTAGTGGATAAACATGTGAGCCATCTAAATTCAGTAGCAAAGCTAAGGGCAAACTGCACAAGAGTAATCACTGCAGGCTTTAGAGGTCATATACTTCTTGACCCCTCCCCGCCTTTATCATATGAATGGAACGCACGTACGGCAACCCCAAGATTTATGAACATAATGCATTCACGAGAAGTCATTTGTAAGCCATATAATTATAAATCAGACATGTAAACCCATTAGTTTCAATGTAATTATGTTAAGCCCATGACCTGTCACGGCTGTGTTACAAATGGAGGACCCAGGAAGTGAGAACATGGCACGTGCGACACAGCGGCACCCACTGAGCACCATAAAACGGCCTCCTCCCGAGTTCTCCAACACACCGAACACCACCAGGGTCAGTGTCTCTCCTTGTAACTTGCGACAATGGTTAAACAACTATTTACACACATATAAAACAGGGAAATATGATTAGAGCGTCACGACTCTACATGGGGCGGGGGACCCTTTCCATCATCCTTTACTGCATACTATATGTGTGGTTTTAGTTGATGCCCACCCCCAGCATGACTGTTGTATTTGGTGTCCTCTGTGCGTTTGTGTGAGTTCAGGAGATAACTTAGGGTTTGTGAGTGTGCTGTGCTTTGTGAAGCTTTAATAAAAGATACAAACTGGGGAAAATGGTCATGCAATTTCGGTATTTGGTTTGGCCATTCATTATTGCAGGGGAAACGTTCGCAAATTAAAATGACACCACTGATCGAGACTATTTCATATACTGAATTTTTAATAGATTGAGATGTGACTCTTAAGTGGTTAAGGATCACAACTTTTAACATGAAGATTCTTGGCTCAGATGTTTGGATGGGCAATGTTGCTGTACCTTTGAGTGAGTGACAAACTGCTGTATAAAAATAAAGCGATGCAAATGGGTAAAACAGTAAGTCACTTTGCATAAATACCACTTTGAATAAAAACCAGTTGTCGTGTCAGTTTTATTACATATTTCTGAAGTAATGCCTTCAGCTATAAACCCCATAACAAAACTCCACAGGCTGTATGGTTTTGCTAAATCTATGAAAAAGTTTTAATCCAAGGAGATCACATCATGTCACATTTCACATATCATAAATATGAACTTTAAATTTTACTTGCATAAAGTGTGAATGTAAGTGCCTTAATGTTTCTTGATATAAAATTCTGCAAGACAAACAGATGGACAGACCGAATGACCGACTGACCAAACACGAGCTTCTTGGCAACTTACTGTCCCTTGCACTGTACAGATGCCGCTTGGTGCACCGCCAAGCGACACCTCATGGGCACACTTACCCTTGTGACCTCTGTGACCACTACACAGCCACGTTGACCCTTAAGTTAAACAAAACATAAGACTAAAATGAAAGATGTTCACGTGAGTTCCAGCACTCTAACCATCACAGTGCATGTCTCCCCCAAACCTGCATTCACAGATGCCTGCTGTGTATCCTAAAGTGACCCTCATCTGTACACCCTGGAGAGGGATGTCTTTTAATAACTGTTCATAAATGATGTGTCACAAAGAGCCCCTTGAGACCTTTAAAACACCGTCTGTCATACACTATGAGGGTGAGGGTTCTGTGGCTCTCAGGTGAACTTCTGCACTGATTTATTATGATTAACGATAATGGAGTTTTTTTCAGGTTAATTATCTGTTTGGTGTGTTTTTATGTATGAATTTAATAGTGTGAGGGTTGGAAAAAAATGCGTCAAGTTTAAAACAGCTCACATATGCATTGATACATTAGTCGTGTGTATGTGAGTAAGTGTGCGACTGTCAGATAGTAACAGTGAATGACGTTTATAATAATACAATTTGTCCAGTGCCTTCAGTGTGTTTTAAATAACTTTATGCAAAAACTATGAATGTTTGGGGGGGAGAAAATGACAGCTGTAAACTTGAAAGCAGTCGTCTGCCCCTCATCGATACCTTGTGGGTCTGAGGGTAGTGTGCTGTCAGGTGAATCTCTCAAATGATTTCTGATAAGCCATAATAGTATAGTTTATAATGTTTGAACAAGCATCTGTCGTGATTTAACTGACTGTATGGAATTTAATAAGGTGTGGGTGAAAGTCACATTGGAAAACAGTGAGTCCTGCACTGAATCTAATTGTTGGGATGAGACTTAACGTGCTTGTCAGGTAGCTTTTTAAATGGTTTACGGTGATTTGTCATAAAATGATTTATGACATTTTTCGTTTATAATGCTTTACAATACATTTGGTGGGTTAAAGTGTATGGAATTTAATAAAGTGTGGGTGCTGGGTACAAATCGTGGAAGTCCTGAAAAGTGACAAGTCAAGTTTCTGATGTACTGTAAAAAGTTTTGTGTTTTTTTTCTCCCCCTTTGTACCTTCGCTGTCGTAGACGTGCCTGATGACCTCCTCGGCGTCCATCTCTCTGGAATGGACGTCCAGCACGTCGATCTTGTAGTCCTGCGCGTCCAGGATGCTGTGGACCCCCTCCAGCGCGAAGTAGCAGTTGCGCTCCTCCTTGTCGTCGTCGAACACGAAGAGCGCGTCCTTCCAGCCGAAGCGCTGGAAGAGCTTGGAGAAGGTCTCGGCCATCTTCAGGTAGGATGGTGCCACGCGCGTCAGGTGCGAGTACTCGCGGTGTTTGTCGCTGAAGCCCGCGGCCAGCGCACCTGCCGACACCACGGGGATGTCCCAGTGCGAGGCGAGGCGCACCACCTGCGCTGCCGCGTACTCGCACACGGGTCCGAGGATGAGGTCTGGTTTGGTGCCGCACGAGCGGTCCACCACGCTGAAGAGCGCCTCGTTGCCGCAGCCCGAGTTCTCGTAGCGCACGTTGAAGGTGAAGCCCGCGTACGGCCCCGGCTCCGCGCGCAGCCTCCTCTGCGCGTACTCGACGGCAGGCTTCACGCGCGCGATGGAGAACAGGTACGAGTTGTTCGCGGGCAGGACCGCGAGCACGTCGACCTCCTCCCTGAACTCGGCGGACCTCGCGGGGAGCGCGAGCGCGAGCGCGAGCAGGCGCAGGCACGCGCACCAGGTACAAGGCTTGGAACGTGGCATGACTTATCTTAAAAACAATAATCAAAAATGACCAACTGCTTTTATCACTTATCTGTGACACAGTCGGATCAGTACTGTTCAGTATTGATCCGATTTTTATTCATTCAAAGTTCGCTTTTTAATTTTCTAAAACAGTCTGTTTTATCAGAGCACAAACAATTAAAAAAGAAATTTAAAAAAAAAAACCTTAATGCCTAAAGTTTTCTTTTAATCCTCTTCTAAGTTACAGGATTTAAAGAACATTTGATTTGTGGGATCCTGTGCCTGAAGTCTCCCGAAACACTTTTCGAAAAACCCCCTGTTTTCCCTCAGTTTCCCTCCCGGTTGCCCTAGTGATTCCGCTTGTTTAAATATGGTGAGCGCCCCGTCTCGTGCCCAGCTTAGCACCCCACGCGCTGCCGCTGGGCAGCAATTTTGAAGCATCCTTGTCATTATTATTCCTGCGTCACCAGCGGGAGGACCGCCCCCTCCTTAAAGCCACAGGGACCCCTTTCCGAAGCCACCGCTTCACGTGTACCGCTGCCGAGTTGATGAGGAACAAGACTGTAGATACAAGTACGATCAAATATACTGCTCCAACATTTTCCTTTAAAAGTGCTTTGCACGATTTTATGTTTAACTTCCCAAAGACAGTTTAGCTTGATCGTCTAGACTATGTCCATATGCGCACAATAAAGCACGGTAACAATTTATTTGGCAGTTAGCTGTATGTAGGACATAACCTATATAATTTTTCCCCATATTTATTAAATAAACTGTAGATTAGTTGTGATATCTTGACAGATCAGTGAGGCACATATATTCTGCGACATGAGCAGCAGCAGCAGCAGTAATAAACTGGTATCGATGAGAAACTCCTGACCATAAACTGTGGAAAACGTGCAATAATTACCTTTTGCACAGAGACCCCTGGCGGCGAACTGCGGCCACTGCATCCAGATAACCGGCTTTTGAGGTGATGGATGACAGGGGGTCACGGAGGAAACGTGTCCCGATGTGTACACTGCCAGTTAAATTAGTCTTTTAACACCGGTTTAATTAAATAAGAAATATAGTATTATAACTGTAGTGCCGTGAAAATGCAGCCTGCAGTAAAACAGGGAGCCTTGTTCTGCTTACTCTAGAAGCGATGTGATAACCATAAAAAGTGACATCGCATTATTCAGTTCTAAGCAGAGTTTTTTACAATGCTGAAACAACAGAAGCTCAAGGTCAAGCCATATTTATTCTGGCTCATTATCACAGTGGATGGAAAATGAGTCACCCAAGAACTTCAGACAAATAAAGTTTCATTCACATCCGTTTTAGCGGGGTGCTTAGTTTTTGGCTTGTGTCATTTACCACTAGTATTATACCCTACTGTCCTTGTTGCTTTTAAATCGATAAATTGATGAGATACATACTTACCCTTGTGCCCAACCTGCTGCTTTATTGAAGGTCTTAAGTTTCTCTCCTATTTGCACTAACAGGGTCAAATAACAACACTATCCAATTGGACGGAGCTTGAGACACGAGGGGTTATTCTTTTGGTTTTAAAAACTCATAAATCAGAATTATTGTACTGCAAATACATGCAGCAAGAGTTTTTTTTTTTACTTGCGGCATACAAATATTTTCTTATAGTTTTCCTTTCATTTTTGATGAACTTGTGTGTTTGTGTCTGTTCTTTTTTTCTGTAAATCGTGGATTAAAAAAACAGGTTGGTCTTTTAAATCTAATAACACTGGCTGGTTCGTGGATCCTGCTCTTTTAAACCTATTAAAGTGTTCGCGTAATTGGAGCCGTCTGTCAGCTCCAGAGGGAGGACTGTGCTTTACATTAATGCTTCTCACACTAATTTAATGTCCCCCCTCCTCCAGCCCAGTCTGCAGCGTCACCGTTTTCCAGCAGCCAGATCATTATCAGTCGACACAGCCGCCCCTCCTCTTGTGTGCTGCTACACCCATCCTCTTCTCCTCAAGATCCAGTCACCACACCTTAATAAGTCAATATTTTACATGACACTCTTGTCCCGGTAGCCTGATCATCTTGATGTGAGAGAAATGAAAACAGAGGGTTCTAATGTAACTAATGCACATAGGCATTAATTAAGCACAATTTCATTAAATTGAAGGTCTTGCATATTCGTGCCAGAGGGACATCAGCGGAGCTGCCGGCGAAATGTACGAGGACTTGGGGACGATCGACACCGCAAAGAAATTAAAACTGGCCTGTTGGGTCCTGTTTGATGAAGCAAAGGATTAAGAAATGGGACTGAGCATGTGAGATTGAAACAGCCTCCTGACAAGAAGAGCGTTGGTGTTTATTAGGGGAAGAGATGTCTTCATCTATGGGTTTGGTGTTTTCAGGGATTATTTCCAAGGAAGGCCATACACAGAAAAAAAGGTGTTGCTCAATGTTCTCAAATTAATATTACTCATGCGAACTAAATATTGCTTCCCATAACAAACAATCCCAGTACCTGCATGTCCATGTCCACAGGCATTTTACTGCATTCAGACATTCGGAAGAGCAAGATGTGTTAAGTCTTGTTTGTCCGTTTTCTCCGTAGGAGCTATTACAAAAGTTCTCAGTGTCAGTTCTTGGACATTGAACGCATGCAAAAGTAAAAGAACAGGAGACGCTTTTGTATGTGTGTTTGAATTCAAGAAGGGGGCCTTTATGCACGGGGAACTTAAGTGACGGAATGACCCAGGGAGATACTATCTGTTACCTCACTTGCACCACGGGTGCGGCCCTGATTGCTGTGCCTTAATATTATTATAAACTGACCAATGTTCACTTGGTTGGGATAGTAAAAACACACTTGTTACTAGATAGTAGTCAAAGAACACCACTAAGACCCTGAAACATGATCACAGGACACACAGAAGAACATTACTGGCAGTATAAGCACTGCAAAGTGTGGGAGGAGTGTGAAAAAGCAGGAGTACAGCCTGGGCAGACCTACACACAGCACAGTAATACATGCAACCCATCAAAAAAACCTCAATAAAGATATTCATCTGGCCTGCACATTTTCTGCAATTTCATTAAGTCAAGGTAATACGTCACGCGGGTGAAAAAAGAGGGTGTTTATCTGAAGGTGACTGAGCATTGCTGTGTTCAAGTGCTGAGAGCAACTGCGTGAGGGAAACTGAGCCACGCAGGGATGGATGGATAGATGGATGGATGGATGGATGGATGGGTGTGGGGGAATAAATGTAATTTGACGTCCACGTCCTTTTACTATAAAAATGCAGAGTGTTTTTTTTTCCACAAAAAAAGTAAATGGAGTCGAAACATGGGAATATGTAGTTCCATACCAGTTGTAACTGATGCTTTGTTTATACTGTGAAGTCATAAATGTGGTATTAATCATTAATGTAAGGGACGTTCTGCAAGATGCTGTGCTTCACGTCAGTTTCTTACCTAAATTAGTGGGAACTATGTTCCCCAGCTCTTCCCTCCAAGGATCTCATGTGAAAATACTGACTGTCTATTTTGATAGAAAGATATGTAGTGAAATTATTAAAGATACCAAAAGGAGTCCTGCTGCTGTGTACTTGCTGCTAGTGACACCTGGTGGCTGCACCTATTCCTCGCATAACAGGGTTAAGGTTCCCTCACTCCCTTCAGTGCCCTGAAGAAAAATGTCCCCTAACACTCATCAAAATACAAAAATATAAGGTTTTTTCCTACATGAAAATGATAATGCCAAAATATTTTAGCAAAATTATTATCAGGTAACTAATAACTGCTTGTCCAACTCAAGGTCTTGAAGGTCTGGAGCCTATCTTGGAAGCACAGGGTGTGAGGCAGGGGATAATCGATCATTTGACCCATGGATGTTTAAAATATAAGAAGGTTCACAGCCTGCCTTTCCACACACTATCTTCTGGGCTCCAGGTCATACCACCTTTCCGGGCAGACGAATACTATGCTGTTAGAGGTGCCGTGTAGCACAACCAACAAATGTTTGATCCCACAACCTGCTGTGGTACCCTTGAGCAAGCTACTTGCCGTGTGTACAGGCATAAATATTTGTAAGCTGCATTACATTCTGTCATTTTGGAGAAAAATATCAGCTAAATGAATAAAAAATGTTTCTTTGGACATCATAACTTAACTGAGGGTTGTTAATATTTGAACTGATCAACGTTTTAGGAAGAATTTAAAGATTTATATTAGTCGGTTTTTGTTATGGAAGATGTAGTGTCCGTGTACTTAGTAGACTAACCATTATAGGCAGTGCATAAACTAATATTTGTGTAACGAAAATAACGGCATAACTAGCCAATTATGTCATTGTACTTAACCCCACTGAATGAATAAGTATATTTTTTTTGTAAGCCATTAGGGTTTTTTTGGACTTTTGAAATGTACAAAGAATATCCATACTGGGTGATTAATAAGCACAAGGGGATTGTTAACATAGCTATCCATTTACAGTGTTTTCGCTTCCATTTTAAACCACTGTTCACTCAGATATTAGTCACCTGCTGCTATGCGTCACATTCTGCGTCAGTTAGGAAGCTGATTCCAGCAGATGCGTTTTCCTCCGATTTTGCCCAAGCCCTGCCTACCTCCATCTTAGCATAAAAATAACATTGCTCAGAACCAGTTATGGCTGAATGGAAGTTCTTCATCACCAAAAACAACCAACAGGTCACTGAATGTGAATTTCAGCAGGCAGCTGGGATACCGCTACTGGTCAGACCCTCCTTTCCTAGTTTGGTCCTTCCTGCATGAATAGTTACAGAGATCTGAAGCATGATCTAAGCTCCACAGCCCACTGTGCCCCATAGAGACACATTCTGAAATGGCTAGAGACACTCACCTGATGTCGTTTTGCCCTTTTTAAATGGATTTTTTTGTCTTTTTCTTTGGATTTACAAGGTTTGAATGATTTACTAGGTTTGAATGCCACTTCCTGCTGTGGTACCCTTGAACAAGGTCCTTAGATTAAATTGGACCAGTGAAACACACAGGTTACACTGTATAAATGGGAAAGAATTGTATATAGAATTATCTCTTTAGGAAATTTGTCTGACTGCTTCTTTAACTGATGTGGCTGCTCTCTGGGATGTTGTCATGGATATTTGAGCTGCAACTGTTTTGTTTTGACTTCTGTACTGGTTTGAGGTGCTTCCACAGAGGCCCTGTGGAAGCGCTTTTTTTTTAGTTCTGTGTTTGGCCGGGGGGGGGGGGGGGGCTTT
>UFQX01000636.1:255988-273837 GCA_900497675.1 Arapaima gigas
GGGGGGGGGGGGGGGGGGGGGGGGCATTTGGACAAACATTTTAAAGGAAAGTGCAGCCAGCAGGGTCCTTGGTGTATCTGTACATGGATTTTGTTTAACTCCTGGCTTGTGGGATATAAATACTGTATGTAAAGGTAATAGTAGATTGTTGCAGGAACTTTACAGTGAACACTAGAGTACAGTGGCCTCACCGCCCACAGTCAGCAACAGTCAGCATTAATGAAACCAGTTTTAAGTGGCCTAACACACTCCCTGCGGCACTGAATCCCACTGGTGCCCATGGCACAGTTACGAACAGAGACTTTCTCTTCATGAGATCATTATGCCCCACTTCCTACCACTCACAGAGCAGGAGATGGACAAAAGTTGGTCGATGAGTTTTTGCATTTTCATAATGTCTGGGACATTAAGGCTTTGAAAATTATCCGCTGACAGGTACACCAGGCCCAAGGAGACCCTGCAGTGATACTCCACCGCTCTTCAATTCAGGCGATTTTGTTTATGACAGTGTTCCAGTGAAAGAATGTTTTCCAGCCAGGATGGGAAGGACCATGTCAGGGAGGCTTAACAACAGATAAAGCTATGAAAGCTGCCTGGGGAGACCTGCCTGGAGCCAAGCAAGCCATCATATTGCAAGTATGCCCCGTGGGGTACCCCACACAGACTCTGGCAAGAAGTAGTCTGTGCTTTCTAGCTGCACAGCATATCGCCAAGGTGCACATACCCACATATACAAAACTGCACATATTGGAAACACGCATGTGCACACCACACTTGCGGGCGTGAATCCCGCCGTATCGCCGAACATCTGCTCAAAGGTGTTCCTTGCACTAATATTTTCTTAGCATTATCTTCACAAATATGCATGAAGTAATAACGTGTTCAGTTGTTGGATTTGTTCTTATATGACACACTCACTGATGTCTCTGTCCAATATCATTTAATTTGTCTGGGATATTTGATTTAATTTTTACAGCACAGATCTAAGATTACCTGTTCTGCCTTTGATAGGAGTGACCACAGATGTGATGGATTCCAGCTGAATGTACCTGCAGTGTTAATGTTGCTGTGTGCTGGCTTTGTGACCCTCCCCCACATTGCACCCTCTTGGGTTTTCTTCACTCCCTTCATTCCATACACCATGGCAGATGCACTAGGTTTTTTCTTTCTGCATATTGGCACTGTCAAGACTGCAGGACCTGAGATCGTGCTTGAGCTTGAGAAATGTGGGAATTCCAGGGTTGGTTGTTGCCCGAACTTTAAATGGCACCTGCTTCATCTGTGGTTGAAAGGCCTACCCCTGGCTTCCTCGCTTGTGGTCTGGCCTCTGCACCATGGGTTGTGCGGTCTCAGACCTAAGGCCCACCGACAGCTACCCTCAGGGCCTACCATGCTCACACCATGCAGTCTCCAGGACTGCATTTATTTTCATGTCCGCTCTCCAACTGATCTAGAATGAAATGGTTACCCTGACCACTGTTGCCCTGCAGAACAACCTGGCCGCGGTCTAACTCCTGGCAACATAGGTGGGCTGTTATTGGCACTGAGTGCTGCTCCTGCATTCCTTTCTCTTCCCTCACAGACAGGATCTACGAGGCAGGCCAACATTTCTTGGACGATTACACTGGCACTGGACTCTCTGCGTGGCTGAGGGGTGTCCTGGGTTTGCTGGGTTTCGCTATTAATGTATGGTCTGTTATTGCTTTGCCTATATTGTAACTTACATATGTTATATTTAAATGTTTCCTCGTTCACGGCTATGGCCATATTAGCCTGTAAGTGAATGTCGTCCTTGGGAGGTCAATGACCTGGTTGCTGAGTGGCCCAGAGCCGAACAGCACTTTTTTTTCTGGTTTTCCCTCCGACTGGCTTTACGGAGGTTTTCTGTTTTTGTCCGTCGAATTTGCAGTTGATCGTGTTTCTGTAAACACGAAAGGGGGGAGATTGTGGTGGAATTTAACAGATCTCTACTTTCTTGGTGCTTTCTCAACCCTCTAGCTGTCTGGCTTATGTCCTATTTCCTTTTCCAAAGCCTCCTTTCCCTTCCTGAACCTACCACCTGGTGTTTCTCATAACAACGGCTCTTTCTCCTAGAGATACCCAAACTAATGACACCCTGTGTTTGGGTGCCCCTGGTTGCGTGTTCGACTCCAGACTTGTTCCCCATACGCTTTCTCTTGGGGATGTTTTCCCTGTAATGTCTTATGCCCTAAAACAGACTGAACATCTCCTGTTTTGCGCTTTCGTTGACCAGAATAACTAGATATTTGCATTCCTTTTTGGTTCTCTGAGCCCTGTGTTAGACTTTATTAATGGTTCATTAAGTTTTCTGTTCTCCTACTGGTTGACCACAGAGACAGAGTTTTCTGTGTCGTGATACAACATGCTGCATTTAAGATACATAACCAGCATTGCCAAGTCGGCGAGTTGCTGAAGCTTCGGCCGTTCCCTCGATTCCCCAATAAAGCTCTGATTTTCTGCTTCATCGGTTATTAGAATTCTCTCAGTTCTTCCACAACAGATCGAGCCGCATCTGAACCCAGACCCCAGAACTTGTGAGGCATCTGCGCTGCCTGCTGTGCTACCGTGTTGCAGTACTGTAATTTTCCTTTCAGGTCTCTCAGCAGCTTTTCCAGCACCAAGCCTGTTTGGCCCACTAAGCAGGGCTCATCATGACTTAGCATTGGTGGCACAAGTTTACAAATACAGTCATGTGCTTTGCCACAGTCGTTTGTTCCTTGGTCTGTAACAGGTCTCTCCTTCTCGTGCTAAGTCAGTGTATAACAGTATAGAACTAAAATGCTGTCTTTTTCTTCACCTTTTCTTCTACTTTTAACCCAGGAATGATAAGCTGCTGTCCTGGAGGTTCAAGTCACCAGCCAGGCACCGAAACACCTTTCTCTTCTGTGTATACAGTGAAATCAGTGGTGTTAGGTTAAGTGGGGGGTGTTTATATTGTAGATAAGTGTACGAACAGCAGAGTTCAGTTAATTCTTCCAGATCTGATGTAACACGGTTGACTTTACTCTGTGTACGTTGATAATTTTATTGTATTGCTGCCATGTAAGTAACTAAACAAGAGCACCACACAATCTACTGCCAGGGGGACGATTCTGTCCAAATGGGGGGGGGTGGGGTGGTCCCTGCCAGAGGAGTTATATAACAGACACACTGATAAGTTTTTACACCTTGAATTCTGTGTAAAAGTGACTTGACTGATCAGTGCCATTGGGGGGGGGGGGGTGTTATGAGGAAGCTGAGCTGCCATGTGCTAGACAAGGCTGCATGACACAGCGCTGCAAAAATGCTGTGTTTTCAGGATTTGTTTGAAGTTAGTCACTGACGCATTCTCCTTTCACAATGGTGGTGACCCACGTTAGGGGTCCGCAACGTGCCACATGAGCAACCAGCACCAGTGGGGGGAATTCCGACATTCCTGCATGAAATTTACCAGAAGAGAAAATGCAGCAGTATGACCATGAGATCATTGTGAGCTGGAAACTGATGACAAATAAAGTCTGTTTGAAAACAACTTTAGAGCAAATAAGGTTTGTTCACAACAGTTCGATAAAACAGCTTCAGACCAAGGTTTCTCATGCTCTTATACGGTCCTTTCAGAATGCAGACCTGCGATATTGCATTACTTCATGTTTTTTGTTCGCCGCTGTGGTGTCACAGGGTTGAGGTGTTCGATAAGTGCGCGAGCTCAAGTGCTGGAGTTATTTACAGTGAAGCAGTGCCGTACAAAACAAATCGGTGTCATGGGAAATGAAGTTTGAGCGCAAAGACAGACAGGATTCAGGAGACACACAGAGGCAGGATTTGGTGCGCTGAACGTCATGGAGGCTTGGAAGTTCCAAAGATCAAAGAGGGTGGATCACACACAAACGGCACAAGAGACCGGAAGACTTAACAAGGAGCAGATCAAACTGAGAAAAGGCTACCATTGTGAGATTCTAATAAGGTCCAGCGCCAAAAAGCTTTTACTTAAGCAGTGTTAATAACCAAACTGGAAAACGGGTGTGTGGGTAAAATGGGGGGTGCGCCCCCAGCTGGAGACTTGAGGTACTGTCTTCTGGGGATGTTATACATTGTAGTCACATTCCTACCAACTGGTCTTTCAGTTCACAAGAGGGTAAAAAATAAGTACACCTCCTGTTCTGGCAAAGAGACACACGTTCAGGTAAGTGGATACCTGATAAGTAGATAGTTCACATTAGTGGAAATAACTGTAGCGTGAGGACCCCATATTCCTATTGCAATGACAACGGTTAAGGGGATACACATTATTCATCTCTTCTGTGACAGTAAACCAGTTAAACTGACACTGTGTCAGTTGCTTAAAACATATGAATGTAAAAAAGTTACACAACAAAGTATGGTGGACCATTTTGTAAAGAACTCTAAACACTTTTGAGGATTAGTACCTGTATAAAAATAATATAGTACTGAACATAATAATAAATACAGTAATCTAATTGTAATACTCTATTTTAGCTCTAGTATTGTAATCTAATTTGTCCCTGAGAACATGATGGATATACCACATTTTTTCAATTCTGAGTGCCTATTTCCCATTATTTTAAATGGGAAAAAAAGTAACGATAATAATAATTTGCTCCCAACTCATCTTACAACAGATATATATCAACCCATGACTTCAGCATGATGAACCACTCTAAACACCAGTTACTTAATTAGAAAGCTTTTAATGTTGTCATTCATTTGCATTTTTATAACACATGGTAGAGTATGCGCAGTACAGGACATTTCACATGTTAGTGCCACCACCAGCCTTTAAATAAGTAGGTTCGTTTCAAAAAATTGTATTCAGTCTAAAAAGTTGCAGATAGCTTTGTGGACCAATGGGCATCCAGCTGAGCTATTCAGCTTAAATCACAGTAAATGCAATGATGCTGCACAGATGTGTTTACACAAAGCACACACGAGACCTGCAAGGAAACAAGCGGAAATAGCTGATAAAACACCAGCAAACTTTCACTTCATGCAAATGCGTAACCGTATACAATTTATTATAACTCATACATTATTTTTTATGAGAGTACACTGTACAGTACTTTGCGATATCTATTTGTTGATTTTTTAAAAATAATTTTGTTTTTTATTCTCTTTTCAATTTCTTTATATCAGAAAGGATAAAAATTTGTTATAGTAAAGTTTCCATACAGGTACCGATTATATTAGGTATTAAATTTCAAGATCCGTTCAGGCGAAAATTCAGATATAGAGAGTTTGGATACTGATGGATTATTGTAATACTTTACATCTTCACATAACCATATGTATATAATGTTCTTTGTTCCAGCTCGTAATTTCTAGCGCGTAAAACACACTAAACCAGAACCGACTGTATGTTACCACGTGGATACCTGACCCTTATTTAAATGCTATCATTGGGTTAAGATGACCCAATTTAACAAATAATACTGACATTTTTTACTGCGCAGTTCAATAAAATTCAACAAAAATGCAGCTACTTTTTAACTGCCGCATAATTAATATGATCATGTATGTGAAGTTGAAACTGAGGGAGTATAAACAGAATGATATTTTCTTGAAATGCTGATACTGTGTCAGTTTAGTTCTGGAAGAACAACACTGCTTTACCGTCATCGAAACTTAACGTGCTATGTATTTGTGCTAAGTATCTGTGATCTGTAAACTCTTATAAAGGTAATACAAGTAAGATAATGCTAGAACATTACAATACAATACTAATTGTGTAAAATATATATGCGGCGCCATTGCATTGATTTCAAACATGCAGTGCCAGTATATGAATGTGTCATACACATCTGAGTTCTGTTAAACTGAATACATTTAAAGGCCAGTAAGTAAAAAGCAATTGCTGTATCTTAAAATTATAGTTATCATTGTATCTTAATACAATATAATAAACAACATATAATATTTGACTGGTTAATTCCAGGCTGCAGGTACATCTTGACTGTCCATTCCCTGCAGGGGGGATGTTGCCTTGGTACTCCATGATGACACAGTGGTACTGGGGTGTGTCAGCCTAGGTTCTACTTGAGACGCACAACCACTTTCCAGGCCATGGTTTTTGTTTGATGCTCTGGGTCACAGATCTGCAGGAACGCTTCTGCACGGAAGCTGTATAAATGCTGTCAGACACAGGCAGTTTACTGCCGTGTGACATGCGAGCGTTCAGCAGTCAGTCACCTGCACTGCCCTGCCAGATGCCTGCCTGGCCCCACCAGGTCCTCCATGTGCTCAGCTTCTCAGAGATACAGGGGGGACCTACTCTAGGGCTCAGCTTGTCATTGTCCTGCCACAGGTTCTGATGGGAAATGGGAAAGGCTGTGGAGATTTATACCTGTAGCAGGACCATGGAGATGCGTCAGAACAGCACAGCTTCATCCCCAAGCTTATGTGACGCCGTTGGCAGGAAGCAGACGTGTGCAGGCGCGAGTTAGCAAATGAGGTTTATTAGCGAGAGAAGTTCCAGAATCACGGACAACACAGAGGCAAGGGTCAGTTCCAGAAGTCAGTGGAGTACCAGAAGTGGTCGGGCTAGATCGAAGGTCAGGGACAGGCGAGGGTCGAATACCGGAAAGGCTAATGGGAGAAATGCTCAGTAGTAATATGGGCAATACTTCACAATAGCGTGTCAGGCTACACAGGTTTTATACCTTGTTCGGGGAAACAAGGAGCAGGTGCTGGCAATTGTGGAGCTGGGCGGAACGGCAGGCAGAGCAGGGGGCGTGACAGCTTATTCCCAACCCTGACATGTTTATAAACTAAAAATGATTTTGCATTGCCTACAAAAGACATTCTTTGTTCAAAAAAATATTTACCAGTTTAAATTAAACATATCTGAAATGACAAATGCTTTTTTATTTGATCTGGCAGCTTTGCAATGTTCCCAAGTCGCAGTATCATTGTATTATAAACATGGGTTTTAAACCAAAGCAAATCAGAATTAATACCTTTCTGAAATGCACAGCAGCAGGGCAGTACTACAATTCCATATCCTTGACCACTACACCCCCTGCTGTTGAGACAAGCTTAGATTCCCTGTCCAGATGCCACATGCCCTGAAGGATTACAGTTGGGCCCAAAGAAAACAAGGTTAGCCCAGCTCTGCTGCAAGCATGGACCATGCCTGGCTGTGTGCCTCACACTGCCTAGGGATTAATCGAGCGCCGCCCGTTCACTCCAGAGCCCCGTGACAGAAGGCAGTGCACACGGCCAACAGTCTCACCTCATCTGGGATGCAGTGGCCATTTGCCCAGAGAGCTTTTAACAGATTAACCTGGGGTGAAGCCCAGTGATTCAATTACCACTATTTACCTTTGTGCAACTGCTTATATATATATACACACACACACACATACATACACACACACACACACACACACACACACACACACATACACACACACACACACACACACACACACACACACACACACACACACACACACATATATATACACACACCAGCTGAGTTACCCTGCACTGCCCAGGTTAGAAAGTGGAAAGGTGGAAAAGTTCAAAAGTCATAATACATAAGTATTGCTGAACAAGTAGACGTCAGAGAGAGACAGATGTGTGGTCCAGTGGAAAGGTGGAAAAGAAGAAAGTAATAATAAAATACAATATATATATCAAAAAACTTGTGGGTGTGTGTGCATGCGTGCGTGTGTGTGTGTGTGTGTGTGTGTGTGTGTGTGTGTGTGAAAGTGCTTTAGCATCATGATTGTTAGAGATAGAAAGTTATCCAATGAACTTGAAAAAGTTGCGCATGAAGAACCGACACACAAACAGTGAGCTTTATAGACATAGATATTCTATAATAATTATATTATATAATGTTATTTATATGTTATATAAATATTATTCATCATGCCTGCTTTATTTTTCAAACCACTCACAGCTGTTTCACAATACATATTGTAGAAAAAATTTTAAAAATTGTATTTAAGTATATCTAGATAAAGGTAAAATATTTTAAGTGGTTAATGAAAATGGATCTAAGCATGGATTTATGGATGGATATTTAATAATTTTTGACAAATCATTTAAATTTATGAAATTGTTCCCTGCACTAAAGACCATCATGCAAACATTTTTATATTTGTGCAGGTTTTTTTATTTAAAAAGATGGAGGAAGGAGACAATACCTGGGGCCCAGTCGTCTGACCTAAAAAGTCAGTGTGTGTCTGTTTGTCTCTCTGTTTGTTTTTGAACCCACAGACTTGAAACTTGGAACAGTCCTAATTCTCCCCCGTAGTGAGGTTTTTATGTAGTCAAGCTCATTAAATTCCAAAAAGGCTGTTTATGTTTTTGTAAACTTAAAATTTGGTCTTAACAAGGCTTGGAGAAGCAGAAGTAGTGATGTCACTTGCAGTGCATATTAACGTCACATACAGAGTATATATATGTGACACTGATGGATTTCTCACTCCACACACACACACACACACACACACACACACACACAGATGTATGCTCTTATTCACAAAAATTAAAAGTCAATAAAGTTTGGCATGATATATAATTTGTTATTACTGTCTGCACATTACTGTAGCTGGCCTGTACTTCGCTCTCAGTGCCATCCAAGTGTTCAATCTCAGGGATTATTAGCTGTTATACGTGAGCAAATGAAACTGGTTTTTTTTTATTAAATGCAGTTTCGGCAGGAAAGTATTAGACAAAACTCCTGGCTGCACCCAGTCATCAATAACATGCATACAAATATAAGCAGCCAACTACTTTCGACATGTGGGGACTGTATTCTTGTTCAAAGAGTCACGGGGGCGGGCTCGGCTTGATGGCAGGTGAAAGCCCTCCCACGGATTCCAAGTCCCAAAGGACAGTACACAAGGCATCCATCTAAACACACAACCAGTCTAGTCCTTCCAGCTCCTGAAATGTAGAAATAGGAACTTATATATGTCACACACACTGCTGCACAAACTAGTAATGTAAAAAGGTAATAATTTTTGGTCAGGTATATTCTATTTTTTTCTTTCCACTTGACTATGGCTGGTTCATCTGTTCGACAGCACGGACAATACTTATGTACTAAATGCATCCACTTGGATAGTCAAACAATTGGGTGACTTGATGTGTTATGACTTTTTGCTTTTCCACTACTACACCTTTTTGACCTGGGCAGCACCAGAAACCGAAGCTAGTATCAGTAATAGGGTTGTCAGCTAGTCACAATAAAAGGTAGAAGGTGTGAGGTACTTGGGTGGGGTGTGTGTCTCGTGGACAGGATGTTGGTCAGTGGGACAACTGTAGGTGTGATGGACCGGTTCGGACACCGGAGGAGGGCGTTAGGGCTGCATTAACCTGCCGACTTCTTCAATCAGCCAGGTGTGAGCAGGGACCCAAAAGGGGTGGTGGTCATGCAACCAGAGAGGAACACCATGGTCTAGTGATAAGGAGATTCCTTGGTCCATTCATTAAATTTTCTGGTGTATAAAATACACTCACGAAACAGCTCATAGCAACATAGCTTTAAAATTCTTCTTTTTAGGAGATGGCCGTTGTTTTCATTTTTGATTTTAGATTTTGCTTTTAAGAAACATTTTCTGCATGGTTATGCTATGAGTAAGTTTTTAATTAAGTGAATTCAACTGTTTCAGTTTGTCTCATACAAAATAATCTTCTTTTTTATTTCTTCAGCACCAACATCTGGGACTGAAGCAGTTCAAGTTAAGTACCCAGATCCAGGATAAAAAACAAAAGTGACCACCATCCATAACGTCTGGAAATGTGTGCTATAAAATCACCTGCTGATGAACCGATGTGCAGCAATGATTCAATAAAAACTGGATCTGGAAGAGGAAAAATATAAAAATAAGACTGATTTGCCTGAAAGACGCAATGACTGGAAGGAAATACAAAGAATGCCAACACAACCACACCCCAGGTCTCCAGTCCTGTGTCTGGCATTTTCCATTGGGGTATAACTACAGGTAATGTAACCCAATAAGCATAAACACAAGATCCTCTAATTCAGACAAAAGCAACCTGCCCTGCCACTATCTTTGAAAACACGGTGCCTTCTTTGGATTAAATTACAAAATTCAACGGTTGTTTTTGTTCAGAGAAAAAAAAAACAACTTGTTTTTTTCCAGTCCAATGATGAATGGAGTGCGCTGGATGAACACATTGTGCTGCAGGACTGCATGTAAGAAGAATTCAAAGGAGCAGGTGGAGGAGATGAAATGCAGTTTAACAAGGTGCTTGCTCTCCTTTCTCTAGACTGGCAGTTGGCACAGAATGATCACATGTGCTTACATGATGTTGTGCGTCATGTAAGCGCATGAGATCAAAAAACGTGGCCCCGGCGCTTATGCATGAAGACAGTTCTGTAAGTTTAATTGCAGTGATCCAGGGGAGTACTGAGTCAGAAGACAAGAACAAGAAGAAAACAATTCCAGAAGAGAAGAGAAGAAGAATTTCCATCTCTATTACTGTCTATCATGTTATATGATTTGTTTAAGAACCGAGAAAACATTATTGCTGCATTCTTATTATGTGAATATTCATTCATTCATTTATTATAGATAACCGGTTGCCGAGTGCAGGGTCATGGGAAGTCCTCCAAGTATAGAGTATGTGGCAGACTGCACCCTGGATAAGGATAATGGATAAGATTTGAGCTTATGTGAATACTGAAGTACTTATTTTCAAGGTTCTTAAGGTTAAAAAATAAAAAGGGCCTAAATTTAAGCCTTTTTCTCAGTCTATTAAAAGCAACTCATCAGTTAAAAAAATGGCAAAATATTACAAATTCATCTATGTGGCGCCTTTCCTCAAAGTGACTTTTTAACCTTAAGTCTGTATGCAAAACTTCTTATGGCTATTTACCTGCTTATAAAGCAAGGTATTTTATACCCGGGTCAGTACCTTGATCTGGGGTGCTACAGCAGGAACAGGGATTTAAAGTGAGACTCTGCCATTGCAAGGCAGGGACATTAGTCACTACTTTACCAGCTGATCTAAACTATAATCAAATACATGTGATCAAAGTGTGATCAAAATTTCGTGGCCATACCATACCATGCTGTTAAGCTCATAAATCCAAGTTTAATAATGACAAACAAAGCAACATTGTTGATTGTGTGCTACCTGCGCCTGCCTCTTCACTTGGAAAGAGCTACCAAGTCTTCTCTGATTCATCCGTCACAGTATGTCTTGCTGTGTGGTCTGGTTTTGCATACTGTGGTCAGTAAGGTCAGGAGGCCATACACTTGTGACTGTGCTATGTTACCTGAGTTGGGCAGGAGCTCCGATAGGAGTAGAATACATGTTACATGTAGCTGCCTTGAGTGCACTGGTACCTGTTTTCCGACATACTTTCATTTGCTCCACTTTGTCTGCTGGGGTCCATGGGAGATGGCACCTGAGCACAGTGTCATGCTGACTCAGGCCAGGAACGGCACAGTGTTACCATATTCATGCAGAGGTCGCTGTCACTACCGTTAACCGCTTGTCCTGGTTAGGGCTGTGGTGGTCTGGTGTCTATCCTGGAAGCACAAGCTAGGCTACTCTGGGTATGCCCTGGATAGACCAGTACTTCACAAAGTGTTTATGCTAATAGTGAATAACAAATAAGGCAGAACTGAACCACACAGCAACTGAGGGTTGGTCTTTTGCTATGAAAGTGGGGTATTTATTATTATTAGTTCAATTTTGCACAAAAATGTATATATAAGAAACGTCCAGGTAAAAGGCAGGTCAGTCAGTTACGATAAAATAAACTTGGATGAACTCTTGTTTTTAATTTCCAGTTCTGTGTTTATTTTGAACCCGAGTTTAATCACATTATGTAATATTTATATGGTTCTCAGGGAGTTTCTAATGAAATCTTGCTTTCCAATTTTATGCATTAACTGTAAGGAGTATTTTTTCTCTCTATTATTATGGTGTCCACTATGCAAATTTGACTTGTTGTGCAATGAGCCAGGAAATGAACAACTATGCTTGAATGTATCTTGGTTAGGGAAGACTTGTAGTGTGGTTGTAAACCTGAACATGCTCTCTACCCTGCTGTCCATACAGGAGGTTACAGGCCTAAATATTATGATCCCATTTGTATCTGACTGGGCTGTTTGTGGACCTTCTGTTTGCAGCCCTTGACAAGTCAGCTCTGGATTTATTAATATTAACAAAAATCTGTTTAAAATTGTACGTATTGTTTCACCTTGTCTTGCATATTCAGTGCAGTCTGTCATGTTTCACCGTTCAAGTGCCACCATGACGATAAACAGCCAAACACACACCAAGAGTCCCTGATGTCCTCAATGACGTGACAACAGGTCCCTGTGTAACAGTTGTCTTCCCTGGTGTGATCATGTATTTGTCTTAAATTAATTCATTTCCTTTTGGCATAGCTTGAAAATCACTTAAATAATTTTACATAGGATATTAGAGAGCAGAGTGGCAATGAACATCTTTCCTTTTGTACAGTTTGATATAAACAGGTCATTTGAAGCGTCTTTGCCCACATTTTCAATCCACTAGATGGGGCTGTTTTATAGAAGAGCTCCTTTCCAACAGCCCGTCCATCCACGAGCAGTAAGTTCTCACACAGGTGCGATACTGGGGTGACCTGGAGCCTCCCCCTCCCAGGAGTCACAGCACGTAGACCAGAGTAGCTCCTACAGAAGAGAAACACCCAACTGTACCATTTATAGTCTCTGCTTCAACACGACTGCACGTCTTAGGAATGTATGACGACTTAGAAGTACCCAGGTATAGAACAAAATGAGATAACATCTAACATCGTTCTTCCTTCAGTCTGTCCCAGTGAGCCGACATCACCTCTGCCCTGATCAGGTCACAAATTTTAAATCCAGAGTTGTATGTTTTTCCAAAAAAAAAAAGATACATCACAATCTTTCTTCATGCCCTCCTGAGACCCATCCATTCATTTTTCTCCACTGTAGAGGATGTAAGTTTTTACCTGTTTCTCCCAAACTGTACACTGCAGTGCTGGTTCCCAGTGCACCTTACAGAAGACATTCTTTAACTGAGAACATTTTTGTTACCTGACACCACATGTTTCGGGGTGGGGCTCTGACAACGTCCTATAAATCTTCGAAATATATTGAATCCAGAAACCCTTTTCACTAAATCTCAGGGAAATATAAATAGTGGGGTCCTCACTCATTTGTCCCAATCCTGATAGAGAAAAAGTTGACCTCTGTTTGCATTATTCGTATTTACTTTTCATCTCGTCTTATTTAACTCATCGTCTGGTCAGAGACGCGATCTTCAAAGCCCACAGCTACTCACACTATTACAAAGCAGCACTTTTTCTCAGCACTTTGTGCGTATAAATGATTTCGGCATGTAGATCACGTATGAGCTCTAGTTTCTTCTACATATGCAGTTTATGTATTTTGCATAAACTTGCATAAACTTTGTATGCACTATATCTAATTCCACAAAATGTGCTGGAACATGTCAGTTTGAACCTGGGCTGATTCAACATTATAGCAGATCATTAATTCTATTTTTCTCATTTTATAATTTGACTTTTTTAGTCCTGTTTATTAGTTTGCAGTTTGTAGTCAACTGTATTTTTTAAGCTGGTTTATATCACTGGTGTTGTACTGAGCACAGTGAGAAGGGAGACGGTGCTCAGCACAGGTTACAGGCGTTATTAGACCTCAGCAGCTTCACGTTTCATTCACTGTATCAGCAAGCGTAGAAGCTGCTGCAAACCATACACCTGTTAGGGTCGCGACATCTACCTTTTGGGGGAGTGTGCAGTCAGTCAGGACGCCAGGAAAGGTGCTGATGCCAGTTCCAGAAAGTCTTATTGTGAGGAAATAACAGCAGCCCCTGGGCAAGGTCATCTCTGTCAGTCTGTTTTAAAGGGTCAAGAAGCTTAACATATCAACCAAAGAAGCATGGCTTGAAGGCTGCCTGTTCCCGTGGTGATCCTAAAGCAAATCTAAATTTATCGTTTTAATATGCCCTGGTATATATCTTAGCTGCAACTTCTTTCGGGTTTTATTCTCTGACCCCATCTGTTGCCGAAGAACATGATGCAAATCCTGACTGTTCAATGAGTGACGACGCACAGCGGCGAATCAATGACACGGAAATAAGAAAAATGTTTATTATAATATGAGACTGAGTAGGTCTCAAAAACTGATCACTTGCGCATTTAGCTGTATGCTGCCTAACATATGAAGAATGAAGAATGTTTATTGTTGTTTATATACACCTTTATACAACAGGTACACAAGGGAGCTGAAATGAAGATCCTCAGGCCCACGGTCCACAGAACGGGGGAAGAATTCAGGAGAACAGCAAAAAATGTAAAAATGACAATAAAAAGATTATACAGTACAGATAAGATAAAAGTGCAGTAGTATAGATAAATAATAAATTGATAAATAAATACAAAATATACAAACACACACATATAAATGTGTATACAGGCATACATACACATAAGGAAATATAAAGTTACTCGCACAGTCATTGGTGATGCAGGCGGAGGTGACGGGGCCTGAGAAGACAGAGTCTAGCAGCCTGACCGCCTGTCACAGGAGGTAAATATGTAGTATTTATGAAGGAGAGAAGTAATGAAGGAAATATTCATGAAAGAAGTAAAGAAGTGAATGTTAAGTACATTTTAAATGTTAATTGCTTGACATTATCAGCATTGTAAGTGTAAAAAAACGAACTGAAATTCAGGTGAAACAACAATAAACAAGTACAGACATAAAAAACTGATGCTAAAATATGTCTCAATGCACAACCAAAACATATTGATCTAATATCCAGGTGGAACAAAATGCCGTTTTTAATGACAAATATGAAGAGTGAGAGCAAAAGGAGCTGGCAGTGACCACGCAGGTGTCTCATTCCTCTGAAAATGTTCGTTCATCACATTAGCTGTTTACGCAGCTGAAAATCCAATGCTTTGTTACGGCAAACAATGGCAGCAGTGAACGAGACTCCAAAAAGCTGAAAATATTTAAAATGAAGAAATAATAAAATATTTTATTCACGGGTAATGACTTGTTGCTTTAGGTTTTTGAAAACTGTGTGTGGTCCTGACAGAAAGAGCTTCAGAAAGTTTCAGGTTTGCATTTAGCCTCTGTATCCTGAATAGGATCACGTCAACGCTAAACAGTCCTTACCTGCAAAAGGGGTTTGGTTTGAAGCCCTACTATAGCACTGCTTTTGTGCTAAAAAAAAATAGTACTGTACAAATAAATATTTATTTGTGTGTACCCAGTCAGTAGCACTTAACATGACATTGTGTACCTTATGCTTTTATATTATGTACCTTCCCTGGGCTCCTTACTGTTATAACAAATTTGAAGTTGACCACAGAGAAGCATCTCTTCTCGGGCACTTTTTTGTGTTTTTTTTAGGTGAAGCTATTTCTCCACTTGTGCCTTTTTTTAATTTTCTGAGTAAATTTATTCTTTTACATATACTGTTATACAAATGTTCATTCAACTTTTTGATCATCTGAAGCTATAGTTTATTTACATGTTATTAAAGTTGTAAATTTGTAAATGTTTAATTTTTAATGTCTGAAACCAATATTTCACTGTATTTTGCAGGTTATTGTTTGAATGTAGACTGGGCTTTAATACCAGTGCACTTTAAAATCTCCTTAAATTCATCTAGAGTATTAAAAGCACAGTGTTATGTTTCATTTTATTTTAAATAACTACCTATTAGACATTTGATCTTTCCCTCCTCATGTATTACAAAAAAGTAAAGGCATTGTTGTAAATTTCTTTTACAGCTCAAAAAAGATTTATCTCTGAAACAAATATGAAGTTGGGCAATATTTTGATCAAAGCTACAAAAAAAAAATTTTTGGTCCACTTCCTTTTATAAAACGTATGTGTTGCTCAGTTGAAATTGCACATCGTAATGAAACTCACTACTGTACATGCTGCAACAGAAAGCGTCATTTGTCACTTTTTCCTGTAGCTATAAAACTGGTTCAGTTATATGGAAAAATGTAATACGTCACTCATTACGAGCATCAGAATCTAAACAGAATGATTCAGATTCATACTGTTCAAGCCCCAAAAACATTCAACAATGAAAATGTGTGCATTAACATTTCCAGTGATATATTTTTATTCCTTCACAGTAACTGTTTAGAAACAAATTCCCTGCTAACAACCTGACAGGTAAAGTTGTATTACTTTCAGAAGTTATGTTGTGATTTACAGATTACTGTGCAGCTACAGGTTCACTTTTTACTTCGTTTCTCACATGATACTTTACTTCCACTGTATTTTTCACTTTGATTTCCACGACATTTTCTAACTTTGTCTTCTGTTCTAACTTGTCCTAAATATGTCCTTCTTCTGCCATTGTCCCCACTACATCACGTCGGTTTGCTTGTGGCCGTGTGGCCGCTGCTGATGATGATGGCGCCGATGATGAAGAAGATGATGATCGCAGTGCTGCTACTGCTGCTGAAGATGATGATGATGATGATGATGGCGCCGATGAAGAAGATGATGATCGCAGTCCTTTTAGTGATGATGATCTCCTTGCTGCTGATGATGATCGCGCCGATGATGAAGAAGATGATGATCGCAGTCCTGATTGTGGTGATGATCTCGTTGCTGCTGATGATGATGGCACCGATGAAGAAGAAGATGATGATCGCAGTCCTTTTAGTGATGATGATCTCCTTGCTGCTGATGATGATCGCGCCAATGATGAAGAAGATGATGATCGCAGTGCTGCTACTGCTGCTGAAGATATGATGATGATGATGATGATGATGATGATGGCGCCGATGATGAAGATGATGATCGCAGTCCTGATGGTGATGATGATCTCCTTGCTGCTGCTGATGATCGCACCGATGATGAAGAAGATGATGATCGCAGTCCTGATGGTGGTGATGATCTCGTTGCTGACGATGATGATGGCACCGATGATGAAGAAAATGATGATCACAGTGCTGCTACTGCTGCTGAAGATGATGATGATGATGATGGCGCGGATGATGAAGAAGATGATGATCGCAGTCCTGATGGTGGTGATGATCTCCTTGCTGCTGATGATGATCGCGCCGATGATGAAGAAGATGATGATCGCAGTCCTGATGGTGGTGATGATCTCGTTGCTGCTGATGATGATTGCAGTGCTGCTACTGCTGCTGAAGATGAAGAAGATGATGATCGCAGTCCTGATGGTGGTGATGATCTAGTTGCTGACGATGAGGATCGCGCCGATGATGAAGAAGATGATGATCGCAGTGTTGCTACTGCTGCTGAAGATGATGATGATGATAATAATGATGATGGTGCCGATGATGAAGAAGATGATGATGGCAGTCCTGATGGTGGTGATGATCTCGTTGCTGCTGATGATGATCGCAGTGCTGCTACTGCTGCTGAAGATGAAGAAGATGATGATCGCAGTCCTGATTGTGGTGATGATCTCGTTGCTGCTGATGATGATGGCGCCAATGATGAAGAAGATGATGATTGCAGTGCTGCTACTGCTGCTGAAGATATGATGATGATGATGATGATGGCGCCAATGAAGAAGATGATGATGGCAGTCCTGATGGTGGTGATGATCTCGTTGCTGCTGATGATGATCGCAGTGCTGCTACTGCTGCTGAAGATGAAGAAGATGATGATCGCAGTCCTGATTGTGGTGATGATCTCGTTGCTGCTGATGATGATGGCGCCAATGATGAAGAAGATGATGATTGCAGTGCTGCTACTGCTGCTGAAGATATGATGATGATGATGATGATGGCGCCAATGAAGAAGATGATGATGGCAGTCCTGATGGTGGTGATGATCTCGTTGCTGCTGATGATGATC